>KZ454678.1:1206017-1342774 GCA_002786265.1 Apostasia shenzhenica
TAGATAAGAATTTGGTAACTGATAGAGCGCAATGGAAACAAAGGATTCATGTAGCCGACCCCACCTAGTGGGATTAAGGCTTGGTTGTTGTTGTTGTTGTAGAATATTCTTCTTTCTAGATTCTTCTTTGCTAGACTTCTCTCTCATGAATAATTTCAACTTTTTGAGCCTTCGCTTATTCTATAATCTTCTAAGGACTTCCAGTATGCTTGCATTCCACCAAACTCTAGAAGCTTCTGATGGAATAGGATCTTCTAGCATCTTTATATTATTCATCCATAACCTTCAAACAGGTTTGTATTTTCAGCACTCTCCCTCAAACCTATTTGGCCATTCCCAGATTTTGTTTGTGCTTGTGCCTTTCAAAGACTTCTATCTTGAAAGGTTAAGTGACTATGTCCAAGGCTTGTTCTTCAGCTTTGTAATACACAAGCTTAACCTTCACCTCACTTGCTACCAGATGAAGTACTATTTTATCTCAATATGTTTGTTTCTTCAATGTGCCACTAAATTCTTTAAAAGTGCTATTGCCAACTAGTTGTCGATATATATGTCTGTGACTCTGTAGGCCCATCTTGTCGGTAATGTAAGTCCATCAAGTTTCTGAGCCTTATTGCCTTACATGCACATGTAGCAGCTGCAACGTATCCAGCTTCACATGTTGATAGTGCAACCACCGATTGCTTCTTCAAGCATCAAGAGAATACTGATAATCTAATGCAAAACATATATATTTTGAAGTACTCTTTCTTTCATCTAAAGTCCACATCACAATCGCTATTTGTGTCGACGACTAGCCTTGGGTCTTCAATACTTCTATATAATAATCCTTCATCAATATTACCTTAATATACCTTAGAATCCTCTTTGCCACCTTGAAGGCACTTGTCTTAGTTCTCCCACTCACATATCTACTGACAACTCCTACAGAGTGCATAACATCTGACATTAAGAATGCTAAGTACCTGAGACTTCCAACCAAACGTTTGTCTAGTGTTGATATACTAACCTCCCTTGCATGTTATTCCAAAGCTTTAATGGTGTTTATGTAGGAATTCTAACTGAATTATAGCTGCCTATGTTGAAACTTTCAACTATTTGAGTTGCATACTTTTTTTGTCAGATGAATATCCCCTTTTCTAATTGGCATATCTCTTCTCCAAGAAAGTAGGACATTTGTCCTATGTCTGCCATATCGAACTCCTTGATCATTGTTTTTTTGAATTCCTCTACCATTTCTGGATTGCTGGCAGTGAAGATCAGGTTGTCTACATATATACATACAATCATGATGTATTTATCCTTTTTCTTAGTGTCCAAGGCATGCTCATATGGACTCTTATGAAAGTCATTCATTTGAAAGTAAGAGTTTATCCTTGCATCCCGTGTCATGGTGCTTGCTTAAGGCTATAAAATGCCTTCTTCAACTTGTAAATTTTTTTTTGGCTTTTTTCCTTATGCCCAAGCAGCAGTTGTATATATACTTCTTCCTCCAAGTATCGATTAAGCTAAGCTAACTTTATATCAATCTAGTGGATTACACATTTATTTTGTCCTACAAGTGCAAGGAGAAATTTGATGGTGTCTGCCCAAGCTGCTGGAGCCAAAACCTCGTAATCAATTTTGTGTTGACTATAACCAATTGCTACCAACCTTGCTTTGTACTTATCAACTTCGCCTTCTTGGTTAGTCATGTTTTTTAAAGTCACTTTAATCTATTTGCTTTGTGACCTTTCGATAAAGTAGTGAGCACCATGTGCCATTCCTTCAGATTTCTCATCCTTTCCTTGTCTCTACTTGTCTTCTCATGTCGCTTCTTCGTAAAAGACTGGATCACATTCTCCAAGTAGGAAGAATAATGTGTAGTCTTCCATCATGTCAAGGGGCTCTGTGTCATAGTAAATGTCATTAAACTTCTAAACCTTCTTTGTGCTCCCTCTAAAGAACTGCCCTCACTTGAGCTTGAGAGAAAGAAACAGAAGAGTATCTCTTCTTGTCCCTTTTCTTGCTCTTTCAATTAGTTATTTTGAACATTACACAGTTGCTTCTACAGTCAGTATTTCTGGTTCAGCATAGCCTTCCGCAACAATGTCCCACAAGTCTTGTGAGCCGAGCAAGACCATTTGAATACTCCAATTGTCATAGTTCACTTTAGTTAGTTTAGGAATTTTGGGTAGGAATAAATTATTTGAATTTTTTTTTTCAAAGTTGGGTTAGAATAAATTTTTCATAATCTGTTGATGCGATTAGATTGATCCTGGTTTTTAAATCAAACTGATAAAGTGGAGGGCCCAAATAGGATAGATGAAATAGATTGAAAAGGAAGAGGATGGAGAATAGGATTTTAAGTAAAAATAACTTTATTTGCAAAACTCTCAATTATAGATATAAAGATCTCTCAACAAAATCTTACTCAAGGTGTATCAACACCACTCACTCATTTCTCACTACACTTACAATTGGAAGACCTCACCCCTATTTATAAGAGCCGGGAACCTCCTAAGAAACAATCTATAACAAACTTTTTTTTTCCTTTGAGCTAGAATATTCATCTTTCTAGAATCTAGCACAGAAGACTCTTCTCTCATGAATAATTACTGCTTTTTGCACCTTCACTTATTCTATAATCTTCTAAGGACTCCAAGTATGCTTGCATTCCACCAAACTCTAGAAGCATCCAATGACAGGATCTTTTAGACTCTTTATATTATTCTTCTATAACCTTCAAAAAGGTTTGTATTTTCAACAGATACTTCTCTTTAATTCATAACACTAGGAACTTTCATCTGGATTTGTTTGTGAAAAAGCAAAATAATGGATGTACGCTCACCTGAGATGTAGCTTAGAATGCTTAGATCCCGAAGCCATGTGGTTGGGAGAACAATAAGAGTGGTCATAACTGCAAAGAGAAGATGAGAATTGAGATGCAGTCCACCTATGTCCAGATGTGCTTTTGGGAACAAAGATGACAGGTTGTCACTCTCCAGTATGATATACTCAACACAGCAAGCCTGCATGAAAAATTAGAGTTATCTGCAGTAACGCCTGCTAATCCTTCCTTTGTAGCCTAGAATATTTCATGAGTACTGTCTGTAGGACTGGCAATTATGTATGAATCTGTTATCTACATTTAATCAATTTAAAATCAACTGAAATTAACTTGATATATGTGTAAACACGAATGTAAATCTATGCTTAAATTATCAAGAATTGACATGAATGAATACATGCACTAATCCATGTCCGTATAATGTATTATCAATCGTGTCTTTTTTTATCATAGTCAATCATATGTTTACTGTGCATAAATCACATTTCAGATATAATGGTTGGCAACAAAGCTTAAATAAACCTAAAATTTGAGTCGAAATCAAAAACTTTTACTATAATCAATTGAACTAGAAATGCTTAAACTCAGTTTCTTGAACTCGATCGGTTGCCAGTCCTACTGTCTGATAGAACCAACTTGTAATTTGGAGCTTCTACTTACATACAGTTCCAGGTACAAGATAATCTGCACAGAAAGAGAACAAATAACTTTTTCCTTTCAGAATTTAATAATGTCATACCAATAGGAACATAATTAGATAATACGATACTCTCACCGAGACAATGATGCGACCAGGAGGGCCAAATGCTGCTTGTCCAATGTCGGGGTATGTCTCAAGGCCTGGTTCACTTTCCAGGCAACGGCGTAGCAGAATTCCAGTATAAAAGGCAAGAACAGCATATATGAACAAAATGGACAATCCGAACCAGCCTCCTTCCCTGATTGCATACGGTGCAGATAGTAGCCCAACTCCGCAAAGTACATTTACTCCTGGTTAAATTTTGAATTTGAGAATTATGAAGTTATTTTACACCTAAAGCTGCAACATTTCTGTGACAAACAGTATATTGCTTCTTCCACCTTGTAAGTTAAATGTCACATCTTTTGCACTTACAATAATGTTAATGTTATCCAGAGAATTTTGAATAGTGTCCACTCTCCAATGTTGTGCTTCAAAATGTCCTCACTTGTTTTTATGACACCCGTTTTGGCAAAGAGAATTGGATGACTAATGAACCGTAACATTCTCATGAAAGATCCTAAAAGTGAAGATTTGATCATTAAATTTTTACCATTTCACCTGATGAGTTAAGTTACAGATCCAATATTTATAAGTCAATTCCATCCAAAATGCAAGTATGGTTCCAAACTACTCTTACTATATCCCATTGACGAATTAATGGGTTTGAGATAGCCGGCGGGCTACCTGTGCATGTCAGCATAGTACTGGCATTGAGAGCATTTCTCCACGAACGCCTGAGCATCCTTGTGGATATTTGGCCAGAAAAATCCCTGGCGTAGGATTCGCATAACCAGACTTCGACCACGAGCATGAGTTCCACACTCCCCTTTGTGCACAGCCTCCATGACTTCTTGAGCTTCCTCAGGCCTCAAGTACTTGGTGAGGGGCCTGGCATAAGACCTTCTGTAGAGCTCTCCATTGATGAGGACGTATTTGGCTCTGTCAAGCTTCAGTTTCTTCGCCTCTTGCCTGTTATCGGGTTGCGTCCCATCTTTTAGGTAACTGAGGATCCTGTCCATCCAGCAAGGAGGATGCTCCTTAGAGTGGATTTCTGTGCATTCGAAACTATGCCTTTCGAATATTTGAGTTCGGCAGAGGTCAGGGAGCCCCACCTTTGCGAGCCGATCTGCCACTTGGTTTTCTTCTCTGGGAATATGCGTCAGGGAGAATTCTTCAAACTAAGAGATTAAGGACTGGGCTTGTTGCAGATACTTTTTCAGAACCTCGTCCTTTGTTTCGAATGCTCGATTCACCTGGTTGATGACCAATTGGAAGTCACTGAATACTTGTATGCACTTCACAGTCATGCTGAGTGCGAAGCTTAGTCCTGCAATGAGAGCTTCATACTCCGCTTGATTGTTTGTAGCCTTGAACTGAAGTGTCACGGCCTGGTGTAAGGTAGCTCCTATTGGGCTGGTTAGGAGAATCCCAGCCCCTTGGGACTGCGATCCAGATGCACCATCGACATGAAGGGACCAGAGCTCGGTCTGATGTATGGCAAGCGTTGGCTCTGAAGTAGAAAGTTCGGCGACGAAGTCTGCAATGCCTGAGCCTTGATTGTCGTCCGTGGGACATACTTGATGTCATACTCGCCCAGCTCAATGGACCATTTGAGCAGCCTTCCCGAGACCTCCGGAGTGTGTAGTACCTTCAGGAGTGGTTTATTAGTGACAACCTGGATAGTGTGGGACTGGAAATATGGGCGTAGCTTTCTCGTCGTCACCAGAAGAACCAGAGCAAGCTTTTCCAGCGTGGGGTATCGGCTTTCAGCGTCTAGGAGTACGTGGCTGATATAAAAAATTAGATGTTGACCTCCTTATCGTCGTCCACGAGGATCGCTTAGACTGCAGTGTTAGAGACACCCAAGTATAAAGACAAGACCGCTCCTTCCTTTGGTGCCACTAATATCAGGGCCGAGATAAGATACTTCTTCAGTTCTGTGAAAGCGGCTTCGCATTCGTTGGTCCACTGACCCCCCTTGTTGTTGCGCAGGTATCGAAAGAATGGCGAATATCGATCCCCGGCTTTTGAGATGAATCTGCCCAGGCTGTTGATCCATCCTGCCAGTTTTTGAATCTCTTTTACCGTTTTAGGAGAGGGCATGCTCAGGATCGCCAAGATTTTATCTGGATTGGCCTCTATCCCTCTGGCTGAGACTAGATAGCCCAAAAACTTCCCTGAGGCCGCGCCGAAGGTGCACTTGGCAGGATTAAGTTTGAGGTTAAACCTTCGGAGGGTGTCAAGTGTCTCCCTGAGGTCGCCGAGGTGTCCCTCTAAGGTTTTGCTTTTGACTAGGATGTCGTCGACATACGCTTCAAGATTCCTCCCCCTTTGGTCCTTGAAGACGGCATCAATCATGCGCTGGTAAGTAGCGCCGGCATTCTTGAGACCAAAGGGCATGACGTTGTAGCAGTATGTGCCAAAGTCAGTGATGAAGGCAGTCTTTTCTTTGTCTTATTTGGCCATTCAGATCTGATGGTACCCAGAGAAAGCATCCAGGCTCATAACCTCGTATTCGAATGTACGATCCACCATCGTATCGATGCGTAGGAGAGGGTAAGTGTCTTTGGGGCATGCCTGATTCAATGTGCGGAAGTCTACGCACATCCTCCACTTCCTGTTGGCCTTTTTCACCATGACGACGTTGGTGAGCCATTGTGGGTATTGAACTTCCCTGATGTAACCTGCTCCGAGTAGTTTGCTGACTTCTTCTTTGATAGCGTCCTGTCTCTCCCCTGCCATCACCCTCTTCTTCTGTGTTGTAGGAGTGACAGTATCAGATATGTTTAGATGCTGCTCGCAGACAGCCCTGTCAATGCCTAAAACATCTTCAGGAGACCATGCGAAGACATCAATGTACTCAGAAAGCATGGCAGTGATTTCCGCCTGCTACTTATCATTCATGGATGAGGATAAGTTTACAACTTTAGAAGAGTCTCCCCCCCCCCAAGATTATATTGATGACCCCTTCCTGCGGTACAACAGGCTGAGATTCCCTGGGATCCAATTGATCGACGACGAGCTGTGCGGCGATCTGGAAACACCGGGTAGCCTGCCTGGCATCTCCTCTGATGGTGACAACGCCGCTAGAGGTAGGGAACTTCGCGCAGAGGTGAGGCGTGGAAGTCACCATCACAAAAGAATTGAGTGTTGCCCTTCCAAGGATGGCGTTGTAGCCTGACTTAGCTCTGATGACAGCGAAGTTCACCATGTTCATGGCGTAGCCGTTGTCATCGCTGAAGGAGATGGGCAAGACAACGAATCCCAGAGGTTGAACCTTCTTCCCAAAGAAACCGAGTAAGGTGGTTCTAGCATGGAGGAGGTTTACCTCCTTGAGCCCCATCTAGAGGAAAGCAAATTCGAACAGAATGTCGGCGGCACTCCCAGAGTCGATGAGCACTCGTCGAACATCGAAATCAGCTATGCGGGCGATAACCACGATTGGATCGTTGTGTAGGTTGCCCTGTTGGGGGAGATCTTCTTGGCAGAAGGTAAGCGGAATGGATGAAGAATGTTGCTAAGAGATGTCGTCAATCTCAATCTCTTGACGGCGAGCAGCGGCAGGGTCCATGCTAAAGATGGCGTTGATCATCCTGACAGCAGGGGGGTAAGGACGTCGTAGTTGGCTGGGGCGTGGAGATGGTAGGGCTTTAGCAAGAGCCCCAGTAACTTCGGGGGCCTTCCCTTTCTGGGCAGCAGTGAAGGTCGGTGTCATCTGCATGAACTCCTCGAGCTTGCCCAGAGCGCCAGTTTGTCAAGCAGAGCCCTGAGGCCTCGGCACTTGTGAAGCTTGTGCCCGTAGTTCCCGTGGAACTCACAATAATTGTCGGGATCTACTCCGACTGGAGGAGCTAGCTTGGGTTCGGCAGGTCGGACCCAACCTTGTTTGACAGCTGCCGCATAGACTTCAGGAAGCGACCGGGAAAAGAAATGTTTCTGGTGCTGGACGTGTCTTGGCTTCCCCTCATCTCGATCACGACTTTTGGCCATATGTAGCTTCGTGGCCGGGGGTTCATCACCCCGATGTTTTCTCTTTCTCTTCTCCTGCTTGGCTCCGGAAACATCGGGGGGAGAGGACTCAGCATCCTCGAGGAGCATGAATTGGCTGACTCTAGCTACCAGCTCTGGGTAGCTCCGAGGTTTGGCCAGCTGCAGGGATTTAGACAGATCCCCCACCTTGAGTTCCCTCCGAAAATTGTGCATGGCCACTGCAGGGTCGACATCTTCAGCTTTTACCGCGGCGGCAAAGAAGCGGTTGGTGTAATCCCGGAGGCTTTCTCTCTCGCCTTGCTTAATGTTGGCGAGCACCATGTCGGAAACGACCATTCGGATTCTACTAATGAAACGGACGATCAGCTCCCATTTCAGATGTTCATAGGAGGAAATGTGACCCCTGGGGAGTTTGATGAACCAGCTAAATGCCGCCCCCTTCAAGGTGTTCGCAGGGAGGTGGCACTTGGTAGCCTTGTCTGGCTGGCAATAACGGACCCGGCCTCAAACCTTTGTACGTGCTCGCGAGGGTCGGTCGCGCCCCTGTAGGCCTCAAGCCTGGGCGGCCTGAAGTCTTCTGGGATTGGGGCCAGCCGGATGGCGTCAGTAAAAGGAGCATTGTCATCCATTAGTCCAAAGAAGGGGTCAGGCCCATGATGACGGGCCTGAACGCCTGGAAAAAAGGGGTCTCTTCCAGCAAAGAAAGGAGGAAAGGCAGGTGAACGGAAAGCAGGTTGTGGTAGAGGGTGAGGTGGAAGAGGATTCTGGTGAACCTCCTGGAGGCGTAAGGGGCGTCTGGGCAGTTGAGAAGAGCCAGACGTATGAATGGAAGGCATTGCGACGGGAAGCGCGAGAGCAGGAGCCTCAGCGACCGGAGATGGTACAGGAGCCACCGCTACCGGCGGAAAAGGTTCTCGGGCCGCCGCAACTGGCGGAAGAGGTGCAGGAGCCACCGCGACCGGCGGGAGAGGAGCAAGGGCCTCTGCGACCGGCGGGAGGGGAAGTACTACGCACACTGGCTGAGTCTGCCTGAGAATCACGGCCTGTTGGGCTGTGAGGCCAATGACCAGGTCAGTGAGATTCGCGAGCATCCCCTAAAGTTCTGAGACACGAGTACCCCTGGAGAAGGAAGCAGATTCGGAGTGGCGCCGAGAGGTTGAGACCGAAGCTCTGTCGTCTGGCGCCCTGAACAGAAGGTTCTCCCGCATGTGTACTGCGAGCAGCGTAGTTGGTTCTGCGCGTTCTAGCCATCATCTTCCTAGTGTCTCAATGAAAGCACCAGAAGATGTTGACGTAGGATGTGGGGGATCCCAAGAAACACAAAAAAAGAGTCCTGAGAGACGGCAGCACGCAGAGGAATAAGCCTGATGGTTGAGGCTTAAGAGAGAGAAAGAGTTCGGGGCATCCAGAAGAGCACACAGCAACCGAGCGATCAGCGAAGAAGTTTCACTAATGGAAAAAAGTAGCCGTGAAGGCTAATACAAAGAGCTTTACAAGAGGAAGAGAGAGAAAGAAGAAGAAAGAGAGCTTTTCTTGTTCTCAAGCTTCTGCTTTATAAGAGATGATAGAAAAGGGATTCTACTCCTCCTGGGACGAGTCCTCTTCTGATCTTAGATGCTCCCTCTTTCGATTGAAGACTGTTCAGAAGTATTTGTAGGCGATAGATTGCATAGCTTTGTCCTGATTTTCCGGGGGAAATGAGGTGAACAAGCTCTGAGCTCGCGCCGCTGGAGGGACCAAAAGCCGCAAAAGAAGGATGCTAACTTTTAATATTGGTACTGCTTCTGGGGATCCGTGACAGCTGGAGCATGCGGACCCTTGATTTGTGTTTCTTGGAAAGAAGGCCTTGTACGGGGAACGACGCGGTCGGGCCAAGCTGATTGTGACAGGCACCGCTTTGTAACATCGTCCTCGATGTTAACAGACCCCAACAGTTAGAAATTGAGAATTAACTTAAGCTTTTTATTCGTTTTGGTTATTGAGTAGATTTTATAAAACAGTAGTAAGACCAGCGATGATATATAATGCTGAATACTGACTTACAAAAGAAATCATAGAAATAAATTAAATATTGCAAAAATGGGAATACTAAGATAGATAAATGGATATACACAAAAAGGTAGAATGAAAAATTAGTATATTCGTAAGAAAGTTGGAAGAGAATTAATTGAGGATAAACTCAGAGAGAGTCAGCTTAAATGATTTGGACAAATAAATTATAGTTTGATTGAGGCTCCAGTAAACAAAATTGAGTTACTAAGTGTTTCCCATTTAGAAAAATGAAGAGGAAAACTAAAAATAATATAATAAAAAACTATAAAAAATGAACTTACACACTTAGAAGTAATGAGAATTTATTAATTAATATTGTGAAATAAAAACAAATAATTCATATAATTAACCCCACGTAGT
Organism: Apostasia shenzhenica; assembly: GCA_002786265.1. Classification (NCBI taxonomy): domain Eukaryota; kingdom Viridiplantae; phylum Streptophyta; class Magnoliopsida; order Asparagales; family Orchidaceae; genus Apostasia; species Apostasia shenzhenica. Next base: position 1,215,992 of record KZ454678.1, read on the forward strand.
GAGATAAAGGCTAGGTGTTATTGTTGTTATTGTTATTGTTGTTTGTTATTGGGTTATTTGGTAGAATTGAGTATGAATCTCATATATATTGGGTTAAGATGACCCAGAAGGGTCCCCAACATGTGTGGTTGAATAACCACACTAGCATTTGCCAAAACTACATAAAAGGATACTTAAAAGTGAAAAGCCTTAGTATCCCATATGTATCACAAAAGTGAACAGCAAAAACTTATTTGTAGACTTGCCACTAGAAACTCAACTCGTCTCCACGACACTTTAACAATTTAATAGTACTTATTGGGGTGTCCCTCCTTACGAGAGTGAAGGAGAAAGTTTGATGAAGAGTCAAAGAAGTGCATCAAAAAAACTTAAACAAGGTTTGCAAATCTGAAGTTTGTACCCTAGATGAAGATAATCCTCGATGGAAAATTGATCCCAAGCATTGGATCCCCAAATAGGAAGGAAACCTTAAAGGACGTCACAACTAAAGAAGGAATCTTCAACAACCAAGAAGAGGATTTTACGCATATTCTTGAGAAAAAATATCTGGATCTAAAAACAATATGCTTGCAGAAGATGCATAGAATTAGAGATTATTATGCCATGTTAACACTCCGTTGTGCAAGTGGCTAAACTGGGATATTGACGTTAAGGTTATTCTTAGCATTCTACTGTAGAGTTCGATACACACCTTGGCCATAAAAGGAACCAAGAAAATTAACCGTGTAACTATTGCCATAGTTGTTGCTATTCCTATAAGAAAATAAAGAGTTAAAGAAGGGAGCGAGGCTACTGCAAATAGATTCAAAGTGAGAACACTCGCAAAGATCCATCACCATCAATCAAATTCTGTGGTCAAGTCCAATAGTAAGGCTTGACGGAAAATAGTCAAACATCCAGAAGGTGCTTTATCCTATTTAAGTCCTATCGAAGAGGAGGAACGATAGAGAAGCCAATCCTCTACAGCCATCAAGTGTCTTCAAGTTCTAGGTAAGAAAATCAAACTATTGTTGGTTCCCCCTTGTTGTGGTATTTTGATGTTTAGCAACTAATTTAAATTAATTTATTACTAACCAGTTTGCTTAAGTATGTTAGCTTCAGGAACTATAAATTATTATCTCTCACAATTAAGTTGGAATATCCATCATCTTCAAGTATGAACTTCATTGAGATGTACTAAAGAATTTGAAGATTGAAGACTCCATTTTTTAGTTCATGTTCATATGATATAACTTATTATAATATTATCTTGAATTAGCCCTTGTATTACTTCAATTGGATGAATGGTTAGATGAGCACTAAATTCTCTAATAATTGAGCATTCACAGTCATTGATTGATCATACTTGTTTGATCGATCAAAGGTAATGAACATGCTCAGTTGATCGATCAAAAGAAATGTCTCAGCTTCAGTAATAAGATTGGCTTAATCGATCATTTGATTGATCAAACCAAACTTGATCAATCAAAGACAGAGCCTTTTAGCTTGAACGATCAAGTGATCGATCTAGCGCAGGCGCGGGTGGCACAATTGTAGGTTTAGATCGATTACGGTAATTTGATCGATCAATTGATATTCAAACATACCCAGAATCTAGCTTTTAGACTCCAATGGCTAGCGCCTTGATTGATCAAAGATTGCCAAACTCTAGTTGCACTAGCCACCTATTTAAGGATGTTGGTAGCTAATGGGGTTCTTGCATTTAGTACAATTAATTGCTCTCAACTAACACATCAACTCTTCTCAACTCTCAAGTGATCAAAGCAAATATTAAAAGCAAATCAAGTAAGCAAGCAAAGCAATTTGTGCTCATGTGCTCATCCTTCTCTTGCATACAAGGCAAGCTTCTTGAAAGAAAAAGTGAGTTGTTTTTCTTCTTATTGTTTGATTGAAATAATCTAGAATTTCTCTCTATTGCTTTATTATCTTGCAAAAGGGAGAACTTTCAAACTAGCTTTGAGAAATTAAGTTTAACCCTCACTCTTGTGTGAGGTGATTTTCTTTTATTTTTGAGATAATACCAAAAGATCAGTATAAAAAAAATGATTATACCAAAAGAATCTTATACAGGCTTCTCCACCTTAGAACAAAAGAGTGATTTTCACTTAGTTGGATAGCTAGATAGGTTGGGGTAGATTACAATTGAAGGTGAGCCGAACCACGTTAAATTATTGTGTTCTTGCTATTGATTCTTGTTGCCACCGTTTGTTATTTCATTGTGTTTATTGTGATTATCATTGCACTTACTCTAAGTGATTAAGTAAATTAAATTAACTAAATTTTTAATTAGGGGTCTATTGACCCCCTTATAGACCCATACCGATCCCATAACTATTCTATAGACTAATCCAATTGCCAACTTATAGCAACTGTGAAAAGGTGCTCATATTAAAATATTGTGGGGTATTCCATTGTAATTTTTTCTTAGAGTTGTACAAAAACCTAGTTAGAGAAGTTTATTTGAAGTTTGGTGTATTAAATAGGTCGTCAAAACTTTGTCGAGTTCTTCGACAAGTATGATCTTCAAAAAAGCTATATTCGAGATTTTATCTCTCTAAGGTTTTTGCTGCAACTCCAACACTACTGTACAAGTATCAAAGAGCTTTCAATCGTGACTATCATTAATGTTCGAATTTTCTGTTACATATTCATCAAAAAGGTTTGTTATGTAATCGAGCCAGATTTCCTTAAGTGAACCAGCCATATGATACTAAATCGAGCTTAGGGAAGAGATGATACTTATCATTATGTTTATACATGAGATCCGAGGTAAAACATGATAAGTGATGTGCCCAAGTGCAAGAGTTCAAAACAGCCAAAAAGCATGAACACTAAGCAAACCCCATTTTTGCCATCTCGTTGAATAATTGCTCCTAATCATCCTTCATCTCTACATTCATGCCTTCCTCTACAACGGCCATAAGTGACATGTCTGCCTTTTCATTATTTCATAATAAGTCTTTTCTAGTCATTTTTTGCATCATACTTAACTCGACTTTTCCACCTAACTAAATCTTTCTTCCCTAATTTCATGGGACCCATCCATCTAAATAATTGTTTGAAATCCCGATGAATCAGGTCGACAGGGATGTAGATAAACTAACAAAGCTATCTAAACTGCAAGTCATTGGGTCTTAACAGAAAACAAATCTCAACCATACTAATCATCTAATTATATATTTATATTACTCCTTGTCTGTTTCTTTCATCTTACATATTTATCTACAGATACAATATATAGATTTATCATGCAAAATAACAAATTTAAAACTAAAGCTCCTTGGCGCATCCAGTTTATTCTACCTTCTTTACAACTATTTTAATATATTGGATTATCTGGTTTTAGCCAGTTCTATTTTTCTATTTCTACAAATAGTGCTTCCTTCAAACACCAATTCTTATTTCTGTTACACTCCTAGTAACTAAAGAACCCAACCACTCCAGATCCAACCATACTCATATGTTCATCATCAAAATTTTTGCATTAACGCATAAATGAGCAATTAGCCTTCTAACACATGATTAACAAAATACTAGAAGTTATGAATCACCTTAGTTATCAAAACTCTATCATAAACTTTGTATATGAATTTACTATGACCATTAGATGAAAAAAATGAAGCGATCATTAAATTAAAAATGGGAAGTTACCATTGATAACTCCCTGTGTGTAGGAGCACTGGTGCCGGGCTATTGGCAGGTCGTGAGAGATGTCAGTCTTAGCGACCTTGTGTTCATCCTTCCCCTTCTTGATTAAAGATGGCCGACGAGACGGGATGGGCGGTGGGAGTAAAGATTGGGAGCTCTTCCTCTGTTGCTGATGCAGTTCCGACGATGGTTGCTTCTCATGATCTTCTCCACGGGTGGGTAGCAACGGTTTGATGAGGGAGCTAATGATCTCTGGCGTATGACCTCGAAACGAATTGTTGAAGAATGAGCTTCCCAATCTGCTCAGAGCAGGGGTTCCTAAGATTCCAATAGTTGGTGGAGTTACACTGCTATAAATATCTATGGATTGCCTGTTCAACAAAAAGAATGACCACAATAAAAATATGTTAGCAATCTTGTCTTTAATTTTGTTTAAATTTTATTTTTTCTAACAAATTATTAAAGTTCAAAGCACTTAAATCTACATAGAGTTTCAGAAATATTAGAAAAAAAAATTAAGTTGATCACCATCAACCATCTTCTTAATTTTATGCGAAAAACAATATCGTAAAGAATTCAACAAAATCTTATAAAATAATAATTATATCAAATTTTTTGATAACATCAAACAATAAAGAAATTATTAATAATAAAATTAATAGAAGCATAAGAATGTTAAGGAAAATATTTATTGAAAAAAAATCATGTTAGAGAAGATCCAGGAACATTAACTGTAGAAAAAAATTATAAAAAATAAATTATTTGTGATTTTTACATATATATAATTTTTTTATAGTATCTTAATTTAGATATAAGTAAAATAAGATGATTAATTATCTTTATCAAATAATATAAAAATTAGATAAAATAAATTAACATCACAATATCCATGCACATAAATGAACTAAAATTATTTTTGATTATTAACATCAATATCATATTATTTTGAATAACATTATATATCTCATATAATTAATCAACATATTCATCCACTTTAAGTTTTAATACATAGAATTTCAATAGATTCAATTTAACTCACCAAATAATTCAATATAAAACCCAAAACTAATCAATAATTGGAGCGGAATATTTTTTTCCTAGTATCTTTAGGCAAACCACTAGTAAATTCCTAGCAGCCATATAATATTTTTATTCGGCAGTGCAAGTTAATTTTTTTATACTCGAGTAAAAGTTAATTCCTATAATATACCAAAAATATCAGGATTAATTAATTAATACTTGTGCAGGTATAAATGATCCGGCAATGCGCCACACATGATCTAGTCAAATGCATTTGGATAACAGTTCCTAGACATAAACAGTCAAAGCCAACTTGGATGTATGGACAAGTTCATGGATCACAAGCCTGTGCCCAAATGCCTACTGTTATAGACCAAAAACTAATGTTATCCCAACAGAATAATATAGCAGCAAATCACCACGAGGCGCACGCATAAGTGACCCCCATATTAGATGCGAAAGTAGAATAATACATTATAGCCATGTTATTCTATACTTCTTTACCATATAAAGTTACTTAAGAACTAGAATATGCTATGTATAGCCTAGAATAAGCTATGCAGTGGCATTTCATTACTATGTAGGATCATTTTTTTACAACATATGAACATTTCATTGCTATGTAGAGCATTTTTATGCTACTACTTAATGGATATTTGTATTATGTAGGGTTGTATATTTCAGCACTTTTGTAGCAACAAAAGGCCTATATGTATCTCAAGAATATCCTATTTAACAGTGAAATATCCTAATTAGAATAAAAATACCTTTATATAGCTCAAAATTGTTTGCCACATAGAGCAAGGGAACAATGCAGCAATATGGATAGGGCCAATGTTGTCAAAACCGGACCGAACCGGCCGATTCGACCGGTCGGACCGTGAACCGGCCTCTAGTCCGGTCCAGTTCTATATTAAAATCGAAGAAAGATTGAACCGGTTTAGACCGGATTGAACTGGTTTAGACCGGATTGAACCGGCATAAACCGGATTGAACCGATTAAACTGGGTGAACTGATTGAACAGGTTAAATACCAGTTCAACTGAAAAATTTATATTTTATTTTTTTAGTTAATGTTTGTAAGCAAGTCAATAAGGCATCTAGATAAAAATTTATATTTATGAATTTTTTTTTAAAGATAACTAAACTTTTTTATTTAAATATGGATCTATATTGATTAATTTTATGTTGAATATATATAATATATAATTTTTAATTTTTGTTTGTCATATTAGAAATTATATATATATATATATATACATGTTCATCAATTTTTATTAGTAATACTGAATATATATTAATTAATTTTTATTTGTCATATTGGATATTAATTATTTAATTATATTTATATAAAAAATGTTTTATATTTTTAATATTAAGTGTGTATAATTATATCTTTTTGTTATATTAATATCAGTAATTGAACCGACCGGTTAGACCGGTCCGACCGGTTAGACCGGTCCGACCGGTCCTACCATGAACCAATTGTTGTTCCGGTTTGATTACCGGTTCGATTTTTACAACATTGGATAGGGTTGTAAATAAACCGAACTGAACCGAACTAAACCGAATGGTGGTCTTCTCAAGTTTATGTTCATTTACTAAAAGCAAGCGCAAGCTCGAGCTTGTTTAGACTTTATTCAAGCTTGGTTCGCGAACATAAAGATGTTTGGACTTAGTTCGTGAACATAAAAATATGTTTGGACTTGGTTCAAGAATAGGCTCACTTATGTATTTACAAACAAACTCACATTTGAGTTCACCAATAAAAATTATAAGCAAACACCTATCAAAGATATTAATGTGTTCACGAATAAGCTCATTATCATAATAATTCATAATTTATGAATTTCTTCTAATTAATAAACAAGATGTTATAAACATAATATACTAAAATCTCTAAATGAGTCATTAATTGGGCTCTAAAAAAGCACCATATCAAGCATTTTAATCAACTATGTTCATGAGCTTTATGTGAACTGTTCTCAATGTTAATGAATCAAATGTCAGAATGCTTATTCAAACTAGCATCTATTTATCAATCGAGCTTTCAAGTTTATGTTTAAGCTTTCAAAATTTTGTTAAAAATAGGATCCCACAAATCATTTAAGAAAATAAAATTTTTGCAAAAGAAATTTGTTCCACAAATCATTTCCTTTTAGAGGAAAATTGCCCGTACCTCACAGAAAGAAAAGTTATTAGATAGGAGAGAACCCAATAATATCCATGTGGCCAGGAGGGGCCCACACAATGCATTTTAAAATTTTGTTTATTTAGTATGAACTGTTCTTTACTCGGTATAGATCAACTTAGTAAAAATATTTTTTTGGTTTGGTCTAAATATTTTTACTTGATATACGCTTTTTTTTATTGTTATAAATTATTTTTTATTTGATATAGATATTTTTTCTTGGTATACATATACCAAGTAAAAATACTTGTACCAAGCATAAAATTGTTTATACCAAGCAAATATATATATATATATATACACACCAAGCACAAGATGGTTGATACTAAGCAAAAACTTTCAAGCGACATTTTGATGCTGTTAAGGATGTTGGGTGCTGAGTGAGTTCCACCAATAGAGGTGGCAATTTGTACCGGTACCCGATTAAACCGCCCCGATCCGCCTCTAATGGGACGGGTATGAATACTAAAATTTTACCCGCGACCCACAACCCGCCCCGCCCTGCCCCGTTATGTATATATTTTTATTTATTTTTATATAGGCTTATATAGAGTCAAATAAAAGAGTGCATTGAAAATAAAAAAATGTAAGACCTTACTTTCATAGTGTAATATTCACCATGTACATACGATTTTTGTTGTTTCAAATAGAGTAAAATAATTCGATTTTCATTAACATTAGTGAGGAAACGGGGCGGGGCGGGGCGGAGCTGAAACGGGTATAGCCACCGTATAAGTAATGAATAATATATAGCGGGACGGGTATGAGTATTTATAAACCCGACCCAAACCCACCCGTTGTCCTTCCTATCCACCAACCTACATGGTGACACATGTGGCTCAAGTTAAGTTGTTTGAACTCTATTTTTTTTTTAATGGTAGTCCAGCCCCAATAATTACTCCCACAGAAAAGTATCACCCAGTGTCCCACTAACAAATTCTACCTGGCAACCGTATTGCTCGGATGATGCGCACGGCACACCAAATAACGTGGAGCCAATAATGAACGTGAAAATTTCCAAAAAAGGACGGAAGTGATCCAATAGAACATAATCCGCCACATCACCGAAACTCGCCGCCACCGTGGCGGCGACGCGGCTACGCGATTAACACGCTGGTAGAGATCTTACGGTGATCATGATCTCGCCAGACAGCGAGATTCGGAAGGTGAAGGGAGTGAGTATACCTGTAGCTCTGAGGCCAAGTTGTGGTGTACGAGCTCGGTCTGCTGCGCCGCGTGCTACCGACGGATGACGAATCCGAACCGTCTGACTCGTCATCGTCATGCGCCTCTGCTCGGGCCTTGCTGTTCTCCTCATCGTCGCTGCTTTCGTAAAGGCTCCGATCAGAGACCGAATTCTTCATCTCTCGCTCTCTCTTTTGACCGCTTCCAAAGAAAAAAATGTTCAGAATCACTTTATTTACTACAAACATAGAACTCAAAAATCAATTAAAAAAACATAAAGTTCAAAAAGACTTATAATCGGAGCAATGCAAAAAAGGAAATAGAGCACGGAAATCAAAAGTAATTGGGAAAGATAGGACGGAGTATTCTAAATTTAAATGTCTCCAGGATTTCTATTAAAAAAATGTCTCCAGGATGAAAAACATCTCAAATCAGGCAACGACGAAAAAGGAAATCGGAACGGAAATCGAGAAAATTTGGAAAAGAACAAAAGAATATGAGCTGATCAAGAGGGGATTGATATCGATCTGAATGAGATCTAGAAATCAAGCGATCTGTACGAGGGCAGAAAGTCCTAGTTCGAGGTATTCTGGCCGCGCGCGGCAGATAGCTCAAATCAAGCACAAAGGAAGAACGCAGGACTACACAGAGCTCGGGAAAGTTCGAAGAATGAGAGGAAAAAAAAAGGTGAAAACAGTGGATATTCTTCATTTAATGATCACGAAGAAAAGAGAGGCACCAAATCACAAAATGAGGTCAAGTTTCTGAATCTTCTAGCGACGGAAAGTTCGAATCAAGCAACGAAGGCAGAGAAATCGAGATGTTTGAAGAATTACAAGAACAGGATAACAGAGGCGATACACTAGATTCGAAGTTCGCGACACGAGGAACGAAGTACCTGAGCAGAAAATGAGGCTAAATATTCTTTTAAATCGTCTGTCAGCCGGATGCTCGAATCAAGCAGATGGCGCAGGAGATCGGCGGTCCTCTCCGGTGGAGGATCAGGGTTAGGGTTTACCGGGAGACGAAATGCGAGAGAGGGAAGGGGAAGAAGCGCCGGCTATCTGAGGGGAAGTGGGGGCTAAGCTCCGATGCAATTTATATGATGAGGGAAAACCAAAAACAGTGAGCCGCAGAGGGATGGTTCAAGGAATCAGGATCAGGATGATGCCATGATGGAAGGAAGAAAAAAGGCTTATTACCATAATACCCTTTCCAAATCACTGATTACCCATTAGATATGAATCGAAGATAATTTTTTAAGAGCAAATTACGCCCAGGTCCCTGCATTTAACGCTTAATATTATATAGGTTCATATTTCTAAAATTTAACATCGGGTCTCTGAGTTTTAATAAATTATCAAATAGGTCCTTTTTATTTTTTTATTATTAAATTTTTTTAAATTTACCGTTTTACTCCTGTCATAATCTCTCTCCTCGTGATCCAATAGGCGCGCGGGCCAAGCGGCCGCCGACAGTCCAGCTGCCACGCGACGTGTCCGCCAGCGGCTAGGCCTATAAATGGGTCGGATCTGTGATCCGAACGATCTGTGATCCGAACCGATTATATTATGAAACGGAATAAATTTTTGACCCGCACGATTATTCCGAAAAACCGACCCGCTCGGTTTAAGTATTGTTGGATCGGATCCGGGTCGATGCTGATCTGACCCAAAAAAATCCGACCTAAAATTTATAAATATGAAATTATTTTACGTATTTATATTTTTATTATTTAATTGCATATGTTAATTGTTGTTTTATTTTATGAAGGTTTTAAAATATGATTGAGGCCTATAATTATTAAAGAGGCTATTGCAAGTTATTTTACGTGCATTAACCATGAAGTGCTTGCATTGTGAAATGAGATAAATAGCTATAAATATTTTTTACCGTTAAAATAAAATATTTAGTGCTAGATTTAATAGAACTGCACTTTATTTTTTGTGTAATATTTTCATTTAACTGTTGGTTCTATATTTTGTAATATTGTAATATAATGCTGATCTCAGTGATATGATCTTTAGAAGTTTATATATTATCCTTATATTTTCTACTATAATGAATTTATATTGTAAATTTTAGTGATCAAAATTTTATTTAAAAATATAACAATATATATACAACTAATAGTTGTAATTATTAAAAAAAATAGTGTTAAATTATGTTAAAAAAATTATGGGTCGACCCAAAATTCTATCCGAAAATCCGAACTGTGGCGGGTCATGGAACGGATCTAGGTTAACCTCGATCCGATCAGATTTTTAATCCAATCTGGATATATTGGAATCGGATCCGGGTCAAGGTCAACCTGATCCGGATCCGACCCGTTGACAGGCCTACTGGAGGCCGCGCGATCCGCGCGCGTACGCCGGATTGGGAGGAGAGAGAGAGAGGCGGTCTCTTTCTGTCCTCTCGATCTGGCGCATGCGCACGGCGCTAGCGTGACCGGCCGGCAATCCCGCGGCTCGCGTGCGTGCGCCGGCGGCTGCTCAACATGCCGGCGGCCGCTCGACTCGTCGGCGGCCGCGCGTCCCCCGTGCATGCGCCGGCAGGTCGTGCGGCCGCCGACAATCGCACGATCGTCGGCGGGTCACGCTTACGCCACACACGTGCGCTAGATTAGAAGGAGAGAGAAAATAGCAGGAATAAAACGGTAATTTTAAAAAAATTAATAATAAAAAAATAAAAAAGACACATATGATAATTTATTAAAACTCAGGGACCCCGATATTATAATTTTTAAAACGTAGAGCTGCGCAATATTAAGTGTTAAACTCAAGAACCTAGACATAATTTGTCCCTTTTTTAATTAAGATAATTTTAATTAACTAATTAATAATATCCTTATTCAGAAAAAATTAACAAAGAAAAATATTTCGAACGACGTTAACTCTGTTATCAGTTAACAAAAGTCGTCCAGCGCGCGGGCGTTAAGCAGAAGTCACCGAGTCCGCAGGTGACTTCTTTTAAAAATAAATAAATAATTTAATTTAATTTAATTATATTTAAAATTGAATATTAATTATTATATATATATTAACATTAAAAAATTAATTTAATAAAATTTAAAATAATTAATTCATATTTAAAAGAATAAAAATTTATATGTAAAAAAAATACATTTTGTGCTTTCATCCCATCATAGATTTATATTGTATCATGCATAGACCTGGGCACGGGCCCGGGGACCCGCCCGACCCGATCCGACCCGACCCGAAAAATTTAGGGCTTGGATTGTGATAAAATTTTCATATTATTTTTTTAACCCGGCCCGGCCCGACCCGATCATTTTCATGATCGGACTTGGGCATGATCATCGGGGCCTCGACCCGACCCGACCCGACACTAAAGCTAACTTATAATTTTATAATTATGATTTTATGTTGTAGAGTTGTAATAAAATTACAAAAGTTAAATTTTTATATGATATTTTATATGGTGCTTAAATGTTTATATTATTTCAAAATTCAAATTATATAGTAATATTGATATTTAGGATTTTTGAAGTTAAAGCTTGTTATAAAGAAAAACATAATAATTTTTTTATTTTGAGAAGAGTTTACCATTCGGGTCGACCCGGCCCGACCCGGCCCAAGGCCATGTTGGGCTTGGTCACATAAATTGACCCGAATGTATATGTATGGTTATGATTTAACATACTCAATGGGTGACCCGACCCGAGTTGACCCGACCCGAGCCCGAAAGATGCTCAGGTCTAATCATGCACAAGTATGCATCTATGAACTTTTTAAAATATAAAAAAAAATATTTTTGGCGAAATTACACATGTGGCTTATCAAATTACAGTATGATGATAACTCCAACAGAAAAATTCGTATAATTTTTATAATATTCAGTTAAAAATATTTTTCGATAAACACCTGACTTGAGGGTTGAGACCACTATTTTGGAAGCACTCTCTCGATATTATATTAAATTATTATAATTTGTAACATAAATTATAAAAAGTTGATTTTTTAATTTAATTATATAAATATTTGAATATTAGCTATTATATATATATTAATATTTAAAGAAAATTATTTTAATTTTAAAGAATAAATCAAAATATAAATTTTCATAAATTAAATAACAAAATATATAATTTCTTGTAAAAAAATATATTGTTATTATGCATTATTTTTATTAAAAAAATGATATATGTGATAGCAATATTGAAATTTTTATATAATTAAATTTAATTATAAAACTTCTCCGCTCTTTTTTTCTGTAAAATTATCTGTTTATTTTCATTTCATAATTTTTTTACAAGAAAATGATATGTGTGATAGCATAATTATTTTATGTAAAATAATTAGTAATAAATTTATTTATTTTTTATTTTAGAAAAAATAAATTTTTTTATTAAACTAAAATGAAAGTAAAATATGCTGAAATACTTAAATAGTTAGCATTATATAGTAAAATATTTATATACTTTAATTTAAATCAAATTAACTCACTACTTTTAAAAAAAAATTATGTGAGTTTAAAAGTTGTCATACTAGTTTTTTTAATAGTGTTTTAAAATTAAATATAATTTTTTAATACAATGTCTTCTGGATTTTGTGTTAAATTTTTATTTTTTAAAATACAAATTAATTATTTTAAATTTTATTAAACTATTATTTTTTTAATATTAACATATATAATAGTTAATATGATTTTAATATAGATAAATTAAATTAAATTTCTTTTTTAATTTTTATTTTTTAAAAAAAAATTGCTCGGACGATTTCTGTTAACTAACGACAAAGCTAATATCATTCGAAATATACTCTTTTTCTTAATTTTTTTTAATTAGTTAATTAAAAATATTTAAATTAAAAAAATCTTTTAATCGAATGGGACTTGGACTCCAATATTATGTTTTAAATAAAAATAATATAATTTATTTATAGAATGATAATTATTTATTATTTTTACAAATATTACAGAAGAAGAAATGAATAGAATATATATATTAGATAAGTTTAAATCTCTGTTTGATAATAGGAGGAAAAATAAATTAAAGAAAGTTAAAATTTTGAAAAATAAGTATGATGTGAAATAAAATAAGTTAATTATATTAAAAATTATGTTAAATATAAAATAAATAAATTATTTAATATTAAAATTTATACGAAATAAAATGTAAAATATTATTTTATTTTTAAAAAAATAAAATAAGATTTCTAATTCGAAGAAATTTTAGTCGTAACTGAGATTTTTCCTAATCAAAGGGACCTTAAAGATATGATTAACTCATATTTAAATATAACTAAAACTACTTAATCTTTTTTAATTCAATTTTCAATAAATTGAGCAATTCAAGCTGACTCGATTAAAGTTCAAGCTAACTCGTACTTAAACACTAGTAAAGTTGAGCCAGCTCAAACTCAAAGTCAAACTATCGAATGGATCTATATATTAAAGAGCCAAGTTTCAGGTATGTCGAGCTCTGCTCGAATTTAGAACGTTCTCACCTATAATTAGCACCATCCTGATTTTGATATATAATTTCTCTTTAATAAAGAGATTAATTTGGACATATAATGAAAATTATTATGTTGTGATTTGTGTATAATAAAAAATAAAGTTAATTAATTATATTATAAACTATATAGAATGTAAAATAAAATATATTTTATTCATTAAAAGATGTATAAGATATTTAAAATTAAATATATTATTATTATTATTTTTTTATAATGAATGACTATTTTGGTATTTCCATAGCTAAAATAGTGTAGAAACTAAACAAAAGAGTCTACAAAAAATACAAATTTTTTTTAATCAAAATCTTATTTTTTTTATGGCTACTCAAAATATCACTAAGGGTCTGTTTGTTTGTAATATTAAATTTAACAAGATTAAAATTAAACTTAGATAGAGATATTTTTTATTGAAAGTTGTGAATGATATCAAATAAAGTTAGTTATTATGTTGTAATATATAAGCGATGTGATATAAAGTTAGTTATTATGTTGGATATGTGTAGGATGTAATATAAGTTAGTTATTATTTTAGTAATATATGTAGAATGTGAAATAAAGTTAATTTTTAATATTAAATTTTATCTGTGAAGTGATATGCATGATTAAAATTAAGCCAGGTTAATTTTCAACTGCTAAACAAGCAGAGCCTAAAAAAGCATCTCGTAGTATGAAACAAGATTGGAGGTGCAACGGGCTGATCGGATAAAGAATATCAAAATTCATGTCGCAATTTATTTATAGTACATTCTTCAAATTTCATGAATTAACAATTATTGAATATTAAACCTGAAAATAAAATTTTGTATGGAATTCAACTCACAACCAAGGTTTTCAGAACCAGACCGAAGATCAAACCGGTCGATTGACCGGTTCATGATTTTATCGGTTCAACCGGATAACTTAATAATTATATCATGATTAAATGTAAATTTTCTAAACGTGAGATTAATTTTTAAAATATGATAAAAAAATATTTTGAAAAAAATAGTTCAACTAATTTAAAAAAATTAATACCACAAGAAATATATAAAAAATTAAAAATTACAAAACAAAATGAGTACAATTATTTTTCTTGTCAATTTGTCATTCAAAATACTCTATCTCTTTTATAACAATTCGAAATAAATTCATGATAAAAAAATTAATAAATCAGCTAAACATTCATTATATAAAATAATCATTATTCAAAATATAGCATTAATATTAAAATATTAATGCTCAAATATCAATATATAAAAATAAAATAAGAAGCTCAAATAATAATTTCGATTTGACGATTGGACCAATTTTTACATAATTTCGGTTCTAATGTTGAATCAGACCGGACCTTGGGTCGGTTCCCGGTTGAACCAGTCGAATCGGCCGGTCGATCCGGTTCTGAAAACCCTGCTCACAAGGTTTTACAATTAATATTAGAAAAAAATATTTTTTTAATAAATTAACCAAATGGTTCAAATAAGACAGCATTTTTTTGTTGAAACTCACAGCTGATATAGTGACCTCTTATTAATTGGTCGATTGGTTCGATTAAATTCAATAATTTGTTTCTGACAAAAAGGGCTGACGTGTTAATATCAAAAAGGTTAAATGATTTGAGGAATTATATGATGTTGCAACTTACCTGAAATTATTGGATTCCTAAAAAAATATTTAAATAACACGTGGCCTATCATTTTCATTTAACATATGTCAGAGCTTATCCATATGTATGTACTATTAATAAAAGAAAATATTAAAATTTAAAGAACATGGCCTACTTCAATTTTTTTATTTTTTTTTGACCTACTTTAATTTTAGAAAATAAGTAAAACTGGTAACTAATTCAGAAATTATAGCAATTTTTTTAGAAAAAAAAATCAGATTTTTAAATGTGAGAGAGTTAAGTTAGTGGGCATATTATAGTATTATATAGAAAAAATATTTACGTAATTTAATAATATGAGTAGAATATTTTTTTTAAATTTATATAATTATTGTTAAAAAAATTATATTTAGATGTCATAATATCAAAATAATGTTGAATCAAATGCTTTTATAAATTTAAATTAGTTTTAAAGATATGTTGAAGAAAATTACTTTAACTATATTCACTTATAATTAATAGAGAAATTTGAATCAGTGGATAATTTTCATATTCAAAAATAATTATAAAAATTTTAAAAATTGAAGTAAGTCTGAGTGACATTGAACCTAACCCTGATAATCCCAATAGATCACACATGTGATTAGGGGTGGCAATATATGACCCAACCCGTGAATCCAACCCGAACCCGACCCACAAAATTCGGGTATGAGTCATGAATTTTGACCCATTTATTAAACGGGTCGGGTTCGAGTTGGGCATAATCTGGTCGGGTAGGGTTCTGGCTGGGCATTTATCAAAAAATACTCTATAAATGAGTCGGATCGACCCGCCAACCCGACCCATTTATTAATCGGGTCAGTTTCGGGTCATGAATTTTAACCCATATAATAAATGGGTCGGATTCGGGTTGAGGCTATTCGGGTCAGGTCGGATTCAGGTTCGACCTGAACCCGACCCGCCGACCCATTTTGCCACCCCTACATGTGATGATGTGATTCTCAATCATTCAATGATTGGTGCATGAAGTTAAATTTGAAGCATGTGATCTCAATTAACATATTCTTAAAGGAATAAAAAATTGTGCTTCATTTAATTCGATAAAAAAAAGTTGGGCTTCATGTATTGTCCCTTAAAAGTGGGAAGATGCATTTTGTTCTAATTACTTAGGGGGCAATTGGTTCGATGTTATCTTGGTGTTATGTTATGAAATTTAGATGTAATTTTTTGACTAATAATTTTATAATCTAATAGAAGATTTATTGTAGATATCATTAAACTAAATATTTATTTTCTCTGAATAATATAATATAATATTAAGAAAACATTGAACCAAATACCCTCTTAAAAATATGTTTGACTCAACCCAAGTGGATATTTGTGTTAATATTGTGTTAATGAAGAGAAATTAATCAATTAATGATGGTTCAAAGCTAAATGAGTTGGAATTGAGCTTTCACAAGGAAATTAAATTGGGGGAAATAAAATCCTAAATAGATTAGTTCTTTACCTTAATCGAAGCACGAGAAATCCAACACAAGATGCCTCGATTAAGTAATATTCAAAGTATATTCACAAGAAAAACTCATAAATACGAGAACATTCAAAATAGTAGCATCAATTTTCGTACAATAATCCACTAGTGAACTCGTCCCAAATTCAAAGAAAGACCACGGAGAAATAAAACCAAATATATAGGAAGGAACAACATAAGCCAATCATGAGGAAAATTAGGTAGGGGAAACTCGATAAAAGTAGGGTAATATAATATGCAATTATCAAAGGGAAAAATAACAAGGTAGGTACATCATACACATGAGAAAATCTAACAATCCATAGCAAATTTGTAGCAATCTCACAAAAAGGCAAGTCAGCGTCCCACTAAACTCTACAATTGACATTGTATCGATCGGAACTCCATAAATTCGGTGATGCAGTGGCAACGAAGTGGCAGCAATGGGGTCAAAGGTTGGTGGCAACACATGACGGGTGGCTAAAGCTCCAAGAGCTCCTCCCAAGCTCTCCTTTATGCGACGGCAACAAACTAAAGCTAGTATAATGTTCTTGGCAAAGTGCTGCAAATAACTTGAGCAAGTAGTAACACATGAGAGGAAGGAGTACTGAACCTCATAGTCTCCTTTCGTGTCCTCCCCTGAGCAATGGCGACAAGCCGATGGGCGACAGTGCACAGGTGGGAAGAGCATCTCCAGGGACCTTCATGAGATCCCTAGGTAGCGCAACAAACAAGCTGCCGACAATTAAAATGAGAGGAGCCAGTGGTGGCTCGGAAGGGGCAGACGACTCCCCTCTTATTGTTAATTAGTATTTAACTTAACAATTTTTTTTAAAGATAAAAAAAACTCTTACTAATTTATAAATGATTCCTCTTAATCCAACCATTTATCCCTATTCACTTCTATCTATACCATTGATTAAAGAGGGTTTAATCTAAGCTATTTGAATGGGATCAAAGTGATCCAATGATGGAGAAGAGAAGAGAAGCTTGGCCCAAATTTTGATCAAGCCCAAAAATTCCTACTCATTTAAACTCCACTCCAAAGCCCAACAAAATATATGAGCCAAAGCCCACTAATACATATGAACATCTCTCTCCAAATAAAATATGTCTCTATTTAGTTAGTGATTAATTTAGATATTTTTTTAATTTTTTTATAAATAATATATATATATATATTTTAGATATATATATATATATATATGATAAAAAATAAAATTAATTGATGTATTAAAAATTATATGAACTATTTTATTTAAAAAAAAAAAGTTATTACTAACATGCAGCTACGCGTAAATAACAATAAATAAAAATAATAAAAAACTGAAATAAAATAGGCACGACAACAATGAAAGCCATCCCTAATTAAGTTAGATATCTTGATATATTTCCCATTAAGATCACTTAAATGGAACGTCCCAATCTATAGGTACAAACTTATAAAATATAATTATGAATAGAGTAAATATAGTCCTTGAGATTTAAGAGTAATATCAAGTTATTTAATTATTTAATTTAAATGTAAGTTTTATTCAAAAAATATTAAATATTAAATTAAGAAAATTATTTGAAATCGTGAACTACTATAAGTCTATATCTAAATTTTAGAAATATAGATGATATTTAGAGATAGAGTAGACACGTTAAAATATTGTTACATAAATATGTTATGACAATGATATTATGATTATACGGTAATATTTTTTATTTTTTATCGCGTCAACTTAACTTATAAAAATCAAATCATATATATATATATATATATATATATTATCAAATTATCAAATATTTATACGGCTTTCATTCTAATTTTAATTTTGCTAAATTGGTAATATTTTTCGGCTACGTCAGTATTAAATCAAAGATGGATTTAAAATAAAAAATATTTGCCAAGTTTAGCAGGCAGGCACTCATTAAGCAAAGTTTTGCTAAATATTCGGTTAATTTCATTTAATAATTAAAATTCAATTCCATTTTCCTTTGACTCAACATTAATTTATAGGGACATTTATATGGTGGATATAAAAATTAAGTTAATTTATGGATTTCACGGTAAGTTTAAAAATATTACAGATATCACATCTAAAACAGTTATTTTTTTCATTTTTCACATCCTGCAGTAAATTCTATCAGAAGATTTAACCATAGTTAAATCTCAAAAAAATCTGATGCTCAATCTTGATGCCCGCATAAGAAGAATATGCATTTTAATATACTGCCG
This sequence comes from Apostasia shenzhenica, assembly GCA_002786265.1. Lineage (NCBI taxonomy): Eukaryota > Viridiplantae > Streptophyta > Magnoliopsida > Asparagales > Orchidaceae > Apostasia > Apostasia shenzhenica. The sequence continues at coordinate 1,234,835 of KZ454678.1, forward strand.
TCGGAACCAATGCAGCTCTGTGATACCCAAACATAAAGGTCGATGGTTAAATGAAGCGATCAGTGGCTGAGATTTTGTTGACATTTAATTATGGTTAAATCTTCTGATAGAATTTACCACAAGATGTGAAAAATGAAAAAATAGCTCTTTTAGATGTAATATTTGTAATATTTTGAGATTTATGATAAAATTCGTAAATTAGCCTAATTTATATGTCCACCGTATAAATGCCCCTAATTTATATCTCCTTATAGAGAATATATATGACAAATTATAATATAAATATATATATATGTACATAATAAGTGTGAAACTAATTAATAGAAATAATATAGATATAGTGCAAATCTAAATTCAGAAATAACGTTATTAACCCTCAATCAACTTAAATTTTACTCAAAATTGAATAAATTTTTATAGGTTTGTAATAATAAAACTAAAAATTGTAATTTCTAGTCAATGACTCACCTTAAACTCAGCTGATTAACGAGCATATTTCTTTGAATTTCCCCAATAACCTTTATCAAATTCAAAAAAAATTAAAACATCAAAATGATCGAACTCCAGATGCTCGGCAACATTCTCATTTCTCACAGTATATATTAATCTATAGCATAAGAAGCAAAAAATCTATAATCCTATTAGTGAGTCTATATATATGTGTAATCCTATAGGTTTTGAAATAGTTAAAAATAGCACTAAAAGTTCGCAAAAGTTCCTCTAGTCACTCACAAGATGATCCAATAGAAGAATCTCCCTTGATCATTTTGCCCGAGTTTTAAAGCCCATTTTGGAAAGGCCCAAAGAAATTAGTCTAATGGGCCATCAAAATATGCCACACAAATTTTTGTTGTAAGACTCTCAAATGCAAGGTTCACAACTATACAAGGCCTATTGGAATGAGTTAGATTCGAGCCGAGTTCATGGTCATAAATTTTTTGCATCCATTTTTAATCAAATTAATAGCCATCTAAGAACAATAATTTCAAGATAATAATGCTATTAATTTACTTTTATCATTCAAAACTTCACTTGTTATTTTATGCCTCATCTCTTTTCATTATTATACTAAGATAATATTAAGATGTGACTTTAAAATAATAGTTTTATAATTTTTAATAATATTATTGAATATATCATTAAATTAAATAATTAATTTTTTTAAAATAATATAATATTATAATAATATTGAAAAGGTATGACCATCTTTAGAAATTAGAACTACTCTCATTTATGAACATTAAGAAGTTCTAATATTGTTATTTATGCTCTTAAATATATCAATATATGAAATAATGCAATATAATCTTTAATCAAAACTAATATATATATTTTTTATTACAGTTTTATAAATTAGTTATGGTAAATTACTTTTAAATCCTATTTTTTATGATTGAGGCACTTGAGCACAAAATATCTTCTTGCAATAATATGACTTCACTTAAGCTTTCGGCTTTAGTCACTCAACAACGATGAAAAATGTTATCCTTTACACTTTGATTGAGATTCGAGCTCAAGAGCATTGAATAGCTAGCTCTGAATACCCTCTATCGAACAAAATTGGAACAATCAAAGAATCATCATGCACCACCACAGATCATACAAAATTCAATAAAGTCATCGCATATCTCATAAAATCTAGTAAAATATTTATCAATCCTAAGAAAGTATACTTCACGCATTACATAAGAAATTATAAAAATTACATAAAAAAATCAAGTATAGAATGATTTGGTCAAATATAATGATGGGACCAACTCTAATAAATATCAACTTGCACGATGAACAAAAGATTGTCTCCCCTGAAACCCAAAACTCTAAGAAGCAACTCTCTCAAACAGTTTAATCAAGACCTTTCGATAGTACCTATTCAAATCGTGTACTCATTATGATTTTACTTCTTTTGTGCTCTTTTACAACTTAGTGAATAATTTTAAAGCTGACTAATGTTGACATTATGGTTTCCAATCTTAGCAGTTTTCACTTAAAATTTTATGTCTAATTTATATCTTCTCGATTATGGATTCACAAATCAATGAATGCTAAAAAAAATAGTGAATTATTACCACTGAAATACCAAAAAAGTATAAGAAAAGTGATTTGGTAATTGCGAAGGGCCTCGAGTAAGATGAAATTTGTAAAAAGACATAATTATTAGCTAAAAAGGATGTTGCTCATGAATTAAATTGTATAAATAAAAGTTTGAGGCCTACTTAAAAAAGATATGTAAATTTTACATTAATTTGAACTTGATTTGTAAACTTGATGTTTTATGTCCAAATCCAACCAACCCAACTAGATAATGTATTACCCAAATTCTAATGCACCAACACATTGCAAAAACTAGGATGAATTTCATGCAATTGTTATAAATCTATATGAATTATTCATTTCTCACTATGCTTTATTATGTATAACATATAGATCATAATATTTCAATCAATTCTTTAGTTCCTTAAGTACTCATGATAAACAAAACAATCTAATGCTTAAGAATTGAGATAATGTAATTTTATAAGAATTATGAGCTTTGTGTCATATTTTTAGCATAATTTGAGATAATTCAAAGATATTTATGAGATCTATATGAAAGTTTCTCTAAAGATTATTGTATGAAATAAACAATTTGAGTAAAATTTAAATTTAGGTAACTGATCATGAAAAGTGAGATTTTACAGCCACTTTACATTCAAATGTAGATCTCAAAATTAGCATGAAAGATGATGCATTATAGTACTAGGTTGTCTCCCACTTTCACCACATTAATTGGGCCACACCATGACATAGCTTTAATATTGATGACATTTTTTGTAAAAAAATTATTTATTTAGAGTTACTTCTTTGTGAAGCTATTTCAATTTTTGAGTAATTTCTTATATTTTTGAATTTTATGCAGTCAAAAATTACTACCTACTATGGTTAATATCTAATGTTGGTCCTCTTGTCATTGTTATGATTCAAAAAGGATTAACTTTTAAGAAAAATTATATTCATGATCTTAAAGCTAGTTATATTTGACAGTTTTACATGTTATTTTCACAACTTTAAATAAAATAATTTTAAGTATTATGTGATGCCCGTAACTTATAGCATTTATGGTGCATTTAATTGGATGGAATGAATATTCTATTCCAATTTTATTCCTTAAGGAATAACTATTTTTATATTTACTTTGGTAGAATAGCTATTTTATAGAAATCTGTATTTCATATTTTATGAAATAATCATTTTTTTTACTCTTTAAAGAATAATTATTTATTGACTATTCTTTATAGGTTAAAAATAATATTCTAAAATTATACTTATTCACATACACACAAATACATATATGTATACATATATATAAATGTATATATTATAATATGCATACTACGTGTGTATATATATTTATATTAATTATATTTATTTAATTATTTATTTAAATTCAAATTTAATAAGAATAAATAACACAATTTTATTAAGCTATATTTATAGATATTTTAATACTTTTCTATTCTATTCACTTTTTATTTTATATCCTATTCTATCCAAATAAATAAATAAATTTTTATTATATTCTCCTTAGAATGATAATTCTATTCTTATGTAGAATAATAATTTTATTTCTATAAAATGACAATTTCATTCCAATCTTATTCTATTCCATTGAAGTATATATAACATTAGAATTTTAACAAGGAGCTCATCAAAACAACAAAAAAAAGTCATAACAAGGAAAAAGAGTGACGAATATTGATGTGAACTTTTGTCAATAATTCATTGGCGATTATGAATAAATTGGGTGAGATTGAAATATTAAAAGAAATCAGTTTTTAGAAATCTAAGAAAAAGAGAAAAATGATGATATCGGAGTCATAATCTAAAAAATATCCACGAGAATTATTTCACCATAGGACTTTCTACTTAGTATCTTACTCTAACCAAGGGTTCCCAATGTCAAATGGAGAAAGAAGGTTGTGTTGTTTGATTAGAAGTCAAGAGGATTGAAGGTATAGTAGCAGATGTAGAGTATTAATGCACTTTGTCTCATTGATCTCCTATGTATTCAAGCACTTATCTCTTAAGAAAAAGGGACTTCACAATTATACGAGAATCCTATTTATATGAAAAAAAAATCTATAAGAAGAGGCTTAGATTTTGCAATAGTATCTATGGTTATCTAAACTGAAGGTTATAGCACTTTTGCTTTCATCACACTTGGATCTCATCGCTCTATCATAGAGACTTTGGAGAATGATATGAATGAGGTAAGAGTCATCACATTATCAATATGAATCATACTGTAAAGATACTCTGTCAAATCATGGAACCAACCATTGCCTTATAAAAGAATGAATTTTTGAAAAAGGCCTCAATGAAGATTTGGGATAGTTGTAATAGATTTAAGAGGTCTTCCAGCTCATTTTTATCCAAATAAGATAATTATTTGATAAATAAGATACATTATGCGTAATTTATGAATGCGAAGTCACTTTATAAGTGGCCACTTTTTGGAATAAAATATTCTAACCATGCTATATTTCATCTCTCTTTTTATCATTTGATTTCTTACTATGGAGTCCACAGTAAAAGAAAGACAAGACAAAAGTTTCATAAAGATAAGAGAAGGGAATTACCTGACTATTACTTACACTTCTTGAGATAGTAAAGGACTTAAATGAATACATCTCATATCTTTGGCTTCTAAGTTAAACTAAACAACTATTTGACCAAAGCCCTCCTTAAAGCATCATTGTAAATTTTTATCATTCTTTTTTTGTTAGTTCTCTTTTATGTTTTGTGTACTTAAAGTATTATATAATATTTGTGTTCAATTATCAAGATTGACCTCAACTGCCCATATAATAGAGCCTAAATAAATTGAAAAATTAGTTAACTATATTGAGCTAAACTATGATCCCCAAACCCCGCTTGGTAGTGTTTGACCAACTTACCCAACAACCTTGAGCACGAGATTAATCTACATTATGATCTCAACCCAGGCGTAGAGCTCAACACCTCATTCCTCAAATCTCTTTGATCCCATTTACATAATTATCATGGGAGAGGTTTCCTTCGCAGAGTAGAAGTTATGGGTGTTGCTTTCTTAATAACCACTACTCCATTCCTCTATATATTAGGTCGCATCATAGAAGCATAGATAGTGCCTAGTGAGCACCCAATGATCATGGCAAATATCCTTAGGCAGTTTTTCACGCTAGACACATAAAGCTAACTAACAGAGAGGTATTTGAATCTTTTTTTCATTGGGGATGAACTTCATCGGGGAGCATCAATCGCTTGACAAAAACAATGTATTTGTAGGAGGTCATGTGTCACCTTCTTATTTTATGTGACGCCCGTGGCCGAAGAGGGGATGAGTGATCGTCGGGTGATGTTTTAAGAGAAAAGAATCACTGAGGCAAAGCGGGCTCCTGACAGGCTTCTAAGTCGAATAATGAGTGGTGAGAGGGGCACATGAATGAATCATCCCACATCAAAAAGGGAGGGAGATCCTGAGTTGTATAAGTAGATAACGTGATCCCAAATAGTAGACACCTTTTGGGGCAAAACCATGAGGCTAGTGATGGAAAACTCCGTAGTTAAGCGTGCTTGAATTGGAATAGCACTAGAATGGGTGATCTCTTGGGAAATATTTAAGTACGCAGTTTTCCTAAAGCTAAAGCGGACAATACATCTATAATGAGATCACGGGATGTTACAATATGGTATCAGAGCCGATCTCCCATAGTACGATGTGGTTTGAGGACTAACCAGGCGGAAGCTGATAGGCATGTGATGCCCGTGGCCGAAAAGGGTGGGGAGTGATTGCCAGGTGATGCCCTAAGAGAAAGGAATTACTGAGATAAAGTGCGGCTCCTGGCAGGCTTCTAGGTCGAATAATGAGTGGTGAGAGGGGCACAAGAATGAATCTTCCCACATCGAAAAGGGAGGGAGATCCTGAGCTGTATAAGTAGATAATGTGATCTCAAATAATAGAACCCCTTTTTGGGGCAAAATCATAAGGCTAGTGATGAAAAACTTCGTAGTTAAGCATGTTTGGGTTGGAGTAGCACTGGGATGGGTGACCTTTTAGGAAATACTCAAGTACGAGCCAAAGCGGACAATACCTCTACAATGAGATCACGGGATGTTACATTTTATCTGTCAATAATATTAATCATTGACAATACCTCTACAATGAGATCACGGCAACTAGTCATCATAATTCAAGTTTTTTACCCTATAGATTTCAACACATCTTTTTAACTGAACACTTTTTTCATAAACATATAATAAATTTAAACCACTAAAATTAAAATAACTGCTTCATTAATTTGTCTAATCATCTCCAACTTTTCATTTGTTCAATTTACTTTACAATCTCTTTTATCAGCAACATTTAAAATTGTGATTATCATTAGGTAAAGTTTCAGATCCAAATGTTGTTAATTATTCTTAGATCTTAGATCTTCATTATAAAACAAAACTAAATAAAGTTTCTCATTGGAATTCTAAACTTTTCTTTGTCAAGTCAATAGTAATTGACATTAAATTATTTTGTGAAGTTTAAACAAATTTTTTTAATTGAATATTGTAATCTAATGCATCTTAAACATGAAAGCATAAGGGAAATTAAATTAAATTAATAGTTCACAAGCATAGATTTGCAAGAATATTTTGGAACTACATGTTTAATTAGCATGAGAACTGAATTAAAATAAATTGAAGTCATATTAAAATTTATAATCCAGACAAAGGAGCCCTCAAAGATTCTCAGTGGGAGGCAGAGCCTTGGGAAAAGCTGGGCAGGTGCACATGGAGTTAACCAAAAAAAAAAAAGAAAAAGTCTATTTGACTTAGCGCTGTTTAGCGCGAGGATCAAAATAGTACTAATTTAAAAAATAATAATAATAATAAATTATTTTAATTATTCTACACAAATTTTAATATAAAAAATAATATTTTACTTCACATACTCAATAATTTTTAATAAAAATATAAATTTTATTTCACATCTTAGATCAAAATACTCGATTTGAATATTTTGGTCTAGAATGTGAAATAAAGTTGATATTTTTATTTTAAATTGTTGAGTATATAAAGTAAAATAATATTTTTTATATTTGAATTTATGTAAAATGATTTAAAATATTTATTTATTATTATTATTGTTATTTTTTAAATTAGTACCATTTTGGTCCTGTTTTGATCCTGTTTTGGCCCAAACAGGGAGGAAATTATGTACCAAATTACTACAATTTAAAATCAGTCAAATTAATATATATGACTCAAATTCAACTCAATTAAAATATAATATATTTAACATAAATCAAATCAACATCTAATTATGAATATAGCACCTATATAATATATAAGATTAATTATTGAAATATCTCTATTTTTTATCCTTAACTATACTTTAATTTATAATTTTTAAAAAAAAAATTGATAGTTTTTTATGATTTATCTAATAGTACAAATAAGATCAACTCCATAGATATCACTAATATATTTTAAATCTTATCATTAATATTTTTTAAAATTTTTGAAAAATATTATTCTTACATATGCTCTTCGTATCTCTCTTTATTGATCACTACTTTGCAACCCTCATCTGAGGGAGAGGGAGAGAGAGAGGGAGAGTGGGTAGAAGAGGAGTAAAATTAAAATTTGAAAAATATAAAAAGTAGAATATTTCTTAGATGTTTACAGAAATTGTTAGTTTGAACTTTTCGTATAATAATTATAATTTGCATGAATTTTTATTGTTATAAAGTTTTCAAAATAAAGATCAATCAAAAGTTTTTAAATTACATCCAAATTTTGAGATTTAACTCATTTTCACATTGGTTCTTAATATTAGAACATTTTCTACAAATTTTCAATTCATATAGGGCTTGAATTTCCTAAAATATTTCAACTTGAATCATATAAACATTTTCTATATATAACATATTTCAATGTGATTCCAAGAAATTTTACACTTGCCAAATTTCTACTTATGCCATGTACTTTTATGTTTAACTAAAAATTAAGGGCTTGTTTGTCTGACAGATTAAAATTAAAGAAATTTACATTTATCACCTCCAAAGATCTATTATTTTCAGGCGATATTCTTAAAGTTCATTATTTTCAGGCAGCACCCCTCATTTTGAGGTAAATTTACAGGCAACATCCCGCTTTTGAAGTTAGATAAATGTGATGTATGAAAATAATGAACTTTAATGGTGCTGCGTGAAAATATTAGATCTTTAGGGGTGACAGATGTAAATTTCCCTTAAAATTAAATTGATTTAATTTTAAATAATCATATCATATTAACATATATATTTTACATCATATATATAATTCTAATAAAAAAATCAATTTTATTGCATATCTTAATAACTAATTTACATCTCATCCTTCACATATTCTAATATAATAACTAATTTCATTTCACATTATTCACAATTTTTAATATAAAAATACTTTTATTTAAATTTAATTCTAAGCTTATTAAAATTAAATTTTACAAACAAATAGTCCCTGAATGTTTAATGATCCTAAATTTATGATTGATTTTATGTTCATTGCATGGATTGAGTTGAGTTAATGAACAGAATATTATATATAGTTCCATTTTAATGTTTTTAAAATTTTTTTATAAGCATTACATGTAGCTTGAAAATATATATATATATATATATATATATATATATATATATATATATAATGTTAAATGACATAACCAATAAATATTGCTACCTTAATTCTTCCAAATAAAATTATTGTTAGTAGCAAAATAAGCAAAGAATATTTTGTTGCAAAGAAGAGACAAAGCTTTCTTCCACCATTGTTTTAATAAACATTTTTTTAGAGCAATTCTATCAAAAAAAAAATCTTGAAGCAATGAAATAACTGAATATTTTTTTGCAAAAAAGTATTAGTAATGATCTTTATAATATTAATGAGCAATTTCATTAAAAAATGTTATTTTTTTTATTCGATAATTTATTCTCATCTTCTTTTTCCTGAAAATTTTAATAAAGTTACATAAAAAAAATTGATAAAAAGAAAAATGCTTACAAGATGAAAAGGAAAACGTAAATATGGAGGAGAAGAAAAGAATCGGGAAAAGACACTCGGAAAATAATATAAGCATCTTGATCTAAATTTGAGGAGGTTCTCGTAATGATCCGAGTGAATTGATTAACCTTCAAGATCTATGAGAAATGATTATGTTGATATAAGAATCTAGGAAAAGTCAATGAATAAGAATGATTTTTTTGGGCAAATTTCACTCAGGTCTCAGAGTTTAAGGATTATTATCACACAGGTTCACATTTTTAAAATTATATCATCAGGGTCCCTATATTTTCAAAAATTATCATCTGAGTCCTTTTTTATTTTTTTATTATTAAAAAATATACAAAATTACCATTATACCCTTACCCTCCTTCTCTCCACCAGTTCTGGTAAGGGTATAATGATAATTTTGTATATTTTTTAATAATAAAAAAATTAAAAAAGGACCCAGATGATAGTTTAAAAAACTTAGGGACCCCGATGATATTATAATTTAAAAAACGTGGACCTGTGTGATAATAACTCTTAAACTCAGGGACCTCGGTGAAATTTGCCCTTTTTTTATACAAGGATTTGAATAAATAATAAAAAAGAAGACAATAAAAAATGCACATCACACTTTTGCTTGAGAAAATTGAACAACACAATAAAAATATGCTTATGAATAATTTACTATTTAATTGAATCATGGTAAATATAAAAAAAATGGAATGTTGAACTTTTACAAAAGAATTAGAGTCCATTTATTTGGATGGAATAACTATTTTATTTCACTCTTAATATTTCTTATGTTTACCTTAATAAAATAGCTATTCCATATATAGAGATCTCTATTCTACATTTTATGAAATAATTATTTCTTTTACTCACCCAATAAATAATTATTTTTTATAACCTGAAAATATTATTTGAAAATTAATATTATGCATATACTTATATGCATCTTTATATACATATTAGTGTATATATATATATATATATATAAAAGTTATATACATTTAATTATTTGTATAAAATTAAATTAAATAATAATAAGTAATATAAATTTTACATCTCCTTTGATGCACCTGAGATACAGTTTTATGAATCTATAATCTATGAAAATATTCAAAATAATAGTTTACTATTGAAATGCCATTTTTAGTTATTATTTATAGAAAAACTTTCTAGGTTCAACTTTTTTTTGAATTGCTCCCATCAAAAAATAAAATTGAATTGTTTAACCTAAATTATTTCCAACTAAAGTTTTTCACATCAATCTGGCCAATGTTACTTAAATTTATTTAATTAGATCTAGCTCATAAAAATTAAAGTAAATTATTTATAGGGCTCTACAACTCACTTATAATTATACTTTAGTTATTTTTTTTTCTCATAAGTTTTTACAGTTTCAAAATAAAAATTTAGAAAAATGATTTCAAAAAATATAGATTAATATGTAATTATAGGTAAACAAAAATCTATCAATAATTTGTCCTAAAACATTGAAGTGATCTAAGTGGACAAATATAATTTTTTGAATTTACATTATGGCACCTTAAATCTAATAATCTTTTCTTTATAGTTCTAATAATCATTTTGTATTACAGTACATTACTTAATAAGCTAGAATTAAAGTAAAATTGGATTCTAATTATGAGAACGAGAAAAAATTGGAGCAGATCAGTTAGAAACACAACTCAAAAAAAAAAATTCAACATCAAAGAAAACACATCGAAGTTTTCATAAGCACTGAGATTTCAACGAAAAGAAACTTAAAGTAAGATTTGAACACAAGATTTAGTAACATCAAATAAGAAAGTCAAGAATGCGGACAAATAGAACTCATAGGAGAAAGATCTCAAAGGTGAAATCTTCAAAGGTGAAATCTTTATGTTAGGATAAAAGTGTTTCAGTATTTTCTTTTATATTTGTAGTTGAAGTTCGATATTAAAAATACTCAAAATTATTTAACAAGTTTGTTTTCTTTGTCAATGAGATTCTTTTAAAGAGGATTTGATTTTACTTTGATGATAATAAGTATTGTTATGATAAATAAATCATAATCATATATATAAGTATCATTTTATGATATTTATAGCTAAATTAGAAGTTTATTTCATAAATTCAAATTTCAGCATAAATAGATGCAACTGTGAGCATGCAGGAATATTTTTTACTTTGTAATATTTAGATGTATATTTCTATCAAAAAAAATAATTAAATGTATATGCATAATTAATTAAAAGAATAGGGAAGAACAGAATGAGAGAAGAGACCACAAATAAAATGTTGGTGGAATGAAGAAGTAGATGATAATTAACTTGATGGAAAGTTCAAATAAATATCATTTTAGATGATTTGGTGTGCTTTTGTTGAAAAAGACATAAATATTTTTTAAATAATTTATGAGATACATTTAACTATTTTGAAATAGGTTTGATGGAAAGTTCAAATAAATCGGTCTTTGCTTGAAAACTTCTTTGAATTGATTAAGGGCACATTTCGTTCACGTTATTTTAATATTATGTTATATTATTTAGATAAAATAATTATTTAATTTGATGATATTATTAAATAATTTTTTAAAAAATTATAAAAATATTACTCAAAAAATGACATATAACATCATAATATTTAGATAATTTGATATAATATCAATATAACTTCAAATCAAATGCAGCTAAAATTATTTAATTATTTACCCGATTTTAGAGTAGTTTTTAATTTTAAAATTATTATTATTATTATATATAATTAGTGAATTCATGGTATACTTGTTTAGATATTCACGATGATCAATAAAGATCGTTATTGTTAGTTCCAATGAAAAGCTTCATAAAAATCAATATTATAAAAAAGAAATGTTCAGCCAGTGCATTGATCGACATCGAGTTATCGAATGAGTCTAGTTCTCAACCACGCCTGGATCATAGACCAACAAGTAGCTATCGATCGAGTTTCAATTACCAGAAGTCGATTATCAATCTATTGTTTTTTTATTTGATTTTTTTTGCTAGATCATGTGTGTGTGTGTATATATATATATATATATGTTAGGTTAATGTGGAAATTTTTTAATATGTAGTTGATTTCAAGTGAATTGAATTTGATAATATTAATGTAAAATTCTAGATATGATTTTCTGATTTCATAATCAATCACAATTACAGAACACTGTTGCTAAAGAAATTTCTAACATAAAATTGCTGACATTTCTTTTTGAGCCAAGTGCCAGATCATACGCCAAGATTCGTGCGAAAAAATAATAATTATATGGGCCAAAATAAATAATGATGTGTCCACGTCAGAAGGTACTAGAGCGGGCCCCACCCCAGGAGGAAATGTGATGCTGGGGGAATCTACGCTTTTAATATTCTTTAGAGTGGGCCCGATGGGCCGTGGGCTCTGTTGCCTTACGGGAAAAAAATTTGGCAAAAGAAGGGCTAAGATCTGCTTTGATATTCGCGCTGACAGTCACATGATATTGATGTAGATTTTATAAGGTAGAGCAGGGAATTCTGGTAGAAATTCGATGTCAAAAAAAAAAAAAAATATCAAAACTCACTGCAAACTCATTTGTATTTTATTTGATTTAAAATTAATTTAAATTATTAATAATTATAAATAAATATATATATTTGTATATATATATGACTCATGATGATTATATAATGAGATCAAGCTGTAATTGCAAGTAAAATGTAATTAAAAAGAAAGCTGATTTTACATTATTATGATGTTGTGTAGTTTTATTTTTGAAAAATAATTATTTGGGTCGATGAAATATTTAAGATAATATCATCATAAATTACAAAATTATCCTTTTAAGATGATATTTAGTGATTTAGATATTAGCTAATATCGAGTAATATTTAGGTACCAACTAATCTATTTAATAATTAGCGATGGTTAAAAAGTTGAGAAGGTTAGACTAAGAGACAGAGGAGAGCACGAGATTTGATTTGTTTAGAACAATGAATTCTATATACATAATATATTGAAATTGAGCTAAATAAAAAATAATTAATAGATAAGATAAGTATCTGGATAACATTGTCATGTAATAACATTAAATTTTGATTAAATTATACAATTAAGGGAAAATATTTCTTAAGTCTTTGATGTTAGGTCCAATATTAAAGTAGTCAATAATTTTGAAAAACTCTCATTTGTTCTTGAGTCCTTAGGTCAACTTAATTATTTCACGTAATTCTTTAGTTTTAATAAATGATAACTAGATCACAAATGTGAATTCTTACTCAACTAGAAAAATCATAGGGAATAATACGAGAGATTTTCAATTTGATATTAAACTAAATAAGAATAAATTAAGTTTTTATTATACTAGGTGGGGTTAGATACATGAATCATTTATTTTCATTGCACTAAATCAAATATTAAATCATATTTTAACTCCAAATATATAAAAATATTATAGTTTTTTATTATATTTTTTTTATCTTTCTCTCTTTCTACTTAGGCAAAATTTAATAATTTATTATATAAAAAAGATTTAATAATTTAATTTTTCTTACTAGAGCTTTTATTGTCTTACGATTTATATATTTAAATTATTTAAGCTATCTCTCTCTGAGCTTATCCTCAATTAAGGTCATTTCAATCTTCTCAGAATATATTCATTTCTCATCTTGTTTTTTCTCATATACTTACTGATTCATCTTAGCATTTTTATTTTCACGATACTTATCTTATTTATATATTTTTACTTCATAGGCCAGTATTTAGTACCTAATAGCATCACTGACTATAAGTTATATAAAATTTATCCATAAATTTAAATAATTTTTTTATTACATAATATGTCAAATGAATTCTTAGATCATGTTAATAGTATTATTACCTATTTTATCGTTATTATTTTTAATTAGTTCAAAAATATCTAAATTGTTCGCTCTTATTGATAACTTATCATCAATTATTATCTTTTCACTATAAGTACTTCTATATTGATTAAATTTATATTTTATATATTCAATTTTTAATCTGTTAAGATGAAAACCTTTAGTTCTAATATATTTATCCATAATTCGGGTTTCACTTTAGTATTTTTTCTAATCTTACAAATTAATATTAGACCCTAGGTCTGTTTGTTTGGAAAATTAAATTTAAGGAGGTTAAAATTAAACTTGGATATATATTTTTTTATTAAAAATTATGAATGATGTGAAATAAAGTGAGTTATTATGTTGGGATATATGAGGGATGTGATATAAAGTTAGTTATTATGTTGGGATATGTGAGAGACGTGATATAAATTAGTTATTATTTTAGTAATGCGTGTAAGATGTGAAAGAAAGTTAATTTTTAATATTAAATTTTATATATGATGTAATATGCCTAGTTAAAATTAAATCATGTTAATTTTCAACAGCCAAACAAATAGGACCTAAGGTCTAAAATTTAGGCTTGATTAATTTCCACTATCGATTCAAAATCGAATAAATTTTAATTAATTTTTATCATACTTCGCTCAAAATTTAAAAAAATTGAGTTCAAATTGAAGCCAACACGGCCACACAAACTCCAAGCTATATAGATGCAAAAGGTATGGTTCGTATTACTTGAAAAAGAGCATCATAATATATAATTAACATATTTTTTTCATTTATAGTCCATAATAAATTTCTATTTCATTTTTTGAAATGAGGTAATTTTCGTGAAAAAGAATTCTTATTTTGGTGAAAGGGTTGAAAAAAGAAAAAGCATTCTTCACAAAACCCTTGTGATATTTAATTTTTTTTAAGAAAATAAATTAAAATTAAAATCATCAATGATATTTTTTTTGATAGCAACCATCACTGACATTTCTCTCGAAAAATACTGTTTATCTAATTAAGATTAAATAGAAGAATAATAAATATAATGGTCTTGGTGGTGATTGTCAAATTTAAAACAAATACGAAAACGAATATGATGTAAGAATTACGTGTATAATTAAAAATATTAAAAAAGATATTTTTATTCCAATTTGAGGTCTGCCGAAAAATATAAAATTATTTACTGGACTTTAATTAAATTTTTTTATAGTATATGAAATCATAATTTATTCGCCAAAGTAAGATTAGGATCAGGATCAGCAGTTCCGGTCAAGTAAGTCAAGTTTAAATTAATGCCAAATTATCCTGGGGTCCCTGATATGAAACAACAGTTGTACATAGCCAATTTTTATGTTTACTGAAAAAACTTTGCATTCTATTCAATATATATATATATATATATATATATATATGTATAGTAATGAAAATTTTATATTTATTTTATTCTGCAGAAATTACTAAGACGGGAGGTTTTCCCCGTGAACCAAACGGACCTTATATTTCATTAAATGAGATCTATGTACAATGGGTGTTGAACGACAGGGACTTGGTTGTGATTCATCCTTAAATTAATAATATCCTCCACTCACACGCCCATCGAGCCACAATTCCTGAATTACCCTTATCCCCGCTGTATAAATACCGCCTCTAACCTGCTGCCTCTTTCTCTCTCCAAGACTCTTTCGTCCGCCAACTGTTCCATCCCCCTCCGCTCTCTCTCTCTCTCTCTCTCTCTCTCTCTCTCTCTCTCTCTCTCTCTCTCTCTGCGAGAAACTCTAAGATCGGCTGCTGCGTTTTCCTGCTTGCTAGTAATCGGTATCGATCTCTCTTCGTTGATCTCTCTCCTACCGCAATGAATCGATAGAAAAGCATCTCTTCTCATCTATCGTTTTCTGATCAGTTGATTCGCTCTCGATTTGGCGCGATTGATTTTCTGGTTGATCTCGTTTTCCCCTTTTTTCTTCGCCGTCTCTGTTTCTCTGCTCCCTCCCAGTTTCTTCTCCCAGCTTATTTGCTCAAGAGTTTTTGGGTCGAAGAGGATCGGAATGAACTAAAATCAGTCGGCGTTTGCAGCTGCAGCGTCATCAAGATTCACATGGATCTGCGGGAAACGTGGATCGAATCGATCGATCGATCGATCGGCCCCGCCTTCTTCAACGAGAATCTTGATGATGCTGCATCGGCAAGAACCGACTATTTCTTCAAAGATCCGCGCAGATCAAGGCGGAAATTCAGCTCAGGAGCTCAGATTCTACGCTCTTCTTGGTAAGCGTGCTTTCTTCTAGTTTTAATTTCTGATACCAGAAATCTGCAGATTCTGATTTCTGATTAGTGTTTGAAATTAATGAACTGAATATCAGAAGCATTATAATTATTAGCAGTCCATTTTCCAAATTATTCAGCATTCTTTTTGTGCGAAGCTTTTGGCTTGAATTCCGACGGTTTTCTTTTCTAAAAGTGGAATAAAGAGGTTTCATTTTTCTTCAAGTTTCATTTCTCAATTTCTGTTGTTGAAATTCATGAGCGGTATGTTGCTGATGAAATATCTGGCACAATATAATTAATTTAACTCCAGTGATACATACCAACTTTCAGTGTGGAGATTATTAACTTCTGACATCTAATTTAGACCAAAATAGACATGGGCGAGATACCAATATATGCTTATAAATATTTAAATTATAAAATAAAGAGGGATGATTAATCTTTAATGTAACTCAGTATCGTCTCATACTATTATAATATGAGCTATGTCTGCCTGACCACTTAAATTTTTATGCGCTTCTTCCCATTTCTCTTCTATGAAATTCCATAATAGCCACGGAGTCTTTTATTTGTCATATTTGATTAATGTACCAATTGTTGGGAGAATTAAGAATGCTTCCGCGTTAGATAATAAAGTATCCAAGTGTCTCCAACCATATCAATAGCAAAAATGGTGAGCAAATGCGCATGGATTGAAGGATGACAATGGATCGTTTTAGAGTTTAAAGTTTAGGTTGTAAGAGACGAGAGCATGATGTCTCTTCATATGAGAGAGAAGGAGGAAGTTCAATGAGGAGTCAAAGAAACAAACAGCTTATCGAAGTTTCAAATGTGAAGGCTTGTTGAAGAACATGTGTGTGCTACTGAAAGAAAGAGGCTATGGTGTACGAGGCATAATGAGAGCACTCCAGGTGATGTATGATGGTGATGAAATTCAGTAGTTTAATCCAACGGTGAGGCATGGTAAAATACAATAGGATCTAGATGAATTGTCTCTTTTGAAGTTTTCTTGTAGAAGAAAAACATAATAAGTTTAACTATGGAGTTCTCAATATTAGCCTCACAGTTTTCCCCCCAAAGAGCGCAACTACATGTTGAGATTATGTCCTTACTTATATAAATCATAAATAGTTAAGCATGCTTGAGTTAGAACAGCACTAAGATAAGTAACATGCTCACTATTTCTTAAAGCTAAAGTAAATAATATCTCTATATTTGAACACGAGATATTATAATAAACTCATAAGGCCTTCGTTTATCTCAACAAGTTTATAGGATTTGGTGTAGTTGCCAAGCAATCTAAGTTGTGGCATGCAATTTGTAGCCTTGTCAACAACAAAAGCAGAGTATATTGGTTCAGCTGAGGGTTGCAAGGGCTTAGTTTTGATTAAGAAGTTGCTTGAAATGTTGGGTCATAATCAATTGTCTCTCTAAAAACGGCAAAAGAGATTCAAAAGCTGGCAAGACGGATCAACAGCCTGGGCTATGTGGCTGATGTAAAAGATTGAATGTTGTACCCCCTTATCGTCGTACACGAGGACCATTGGTGCCACTAATATCAGAGCCGAGGTATAAAGACAAGACCGCCCCTTCCTTTTGTGCCACTAATATCGGAGCCGAGGTAAGATATTTCTTCAGCTCTGTGAAAGCGGCTTCGCACTCGTTGGTCCACTGGCCCCCTTATTATTGCGCATGCATCGAAAGAATGGCAAACATCATTTGAGGAAGTTTAATGAATCAAATAAATAAACAACTTGTCAAAGTTTCAGATATGAAAGTTTATCAACAAATGGTGTTTTCAACAAGATCCAAATTTTTGGAAGCCATAATGGAAGTTTTCAGTTTTGGCCTTTGCGTGAGAAGGAAGCCCCGATGGTGAGATAGAGAGAAACTTCATCAATCTAGATGAAATTTGGTAAATCAAATGTCCCTATCTTAGAAGTAAAGAAACCTCAAGAATAAATTTCTGCTCAAAAAGTGACAGACTTCTAAAAAAATAAAAAAAAAAGATGTGAAGAAGCGGCCACGTTATAAGCACCATTTGTAGGAACTAGGAAAGCACATAGTGGGAAAGTGGTATAAGGGCATTCTCGATCGATAGTTTACAAAAGTTAGTCGCTTACTTAATTTTTCCACTATAAAAAGATTACTTGAAGCTCTCATGAGGGTTAAGAAAATACTGGTATTGTAGTTGCCACCATCTGCTACCAAGTCTAAAAAAGACAATGAAAATAGTACTGAGAAATAGATATACTATAATGTTAAAGTCATAGCAAGAGTAGGCCCTAAGCAATCCACAATGGATCATGAAATTCAGTGGTGAAGTCCAGCATTAGGGGCAGTGGAAGATAGCAGGTCATCTAGAAGGTGTTTGCCTCTTCTGAAGTCTTCTTCTCGAAGAAGAGGAATAACAGAGAAGTTTGTCATTTGTTAACCATCCAAAGCTTTTTTGAGTTTATGTAAAGAAACACAAACTACTCTTCAAACCGAGGAAGTCTTCTAGTGTTTAAACCTTCAATAAAATGTACTACAAATTATTTCTCTTTGAGCCGTACAAGATCCAATTAGAGAAGTACATCTTCAAAGTTTGTGGTTGACAAGTAAACAAAAATACAAGTATTAATAATAATTGTGATCTTCAACTAGCTTGTTTGAAGTTTGTTTTACTATTTATGAGATTCATAATTGTTGCGTAAACAACAATAGATGGAAAGATTGATTATCACATTATAAACAAAGTACTGAAGTTTCTCTATAAAAATTGGAGTCGCCTAATGGTGCCTTACATGAATATTGTTAAGATAAATAGTCTAGTAGATGTGAAAGAATTGTGCTTAGTCTATGTTTGATATTGTTAACACTGGAATTTGGCAATGGCTAATTAAATGAATAGACTTCCCTCTAAGGGACAATTAGCATGAAAATAATGAAGGAAAGACGAAAATGTCAAGAGAACAATTTCACATAAAAAATTCTGTTGGGAAAAATCATAATACCGAGGTGCTGACCAATGAATAAGATATATCTTGGTCATACTGGCATGCAGTGATTGTTTAATGGTTGAAACTATTGAGATTTTTTAGTGCCAAACATTGTAAAATTAATGTGCGAATGGAGGTTACATATGTTGTTTTGTCAAGAACTTTGACTAGTTGAAAGTCCTTCATTGGTCGAATATCTCAATTAATTGAATTCTTGTCTTGTCGAAGAAGTTAGCACTAAAGTGCTAATCGAAGATGTGTTACTAGCTCTTTTGGGTAAGATCATATTTCAAGCAGTTATTACTTTTCCTATGATCTTTGGGGATAATTAATAAGGCCAATAAAATACAAGATATTGCAATCTAAGCCAAACCAGCCCTTTGTTCCTAGCTATATATTAAAATTATTACTGCTCGTCTTATTACAATATTAAGATATGGTCAAAACTCAAAATTAAGGTTTCTATTATTGAGTCAAGTTCCATAAAAGACACGTAACTTTTTAATATTTTATTTTAAATAGATCTATAATGTTATATATATATATATATATATATAGTTGAATTAATTAGAGTTTAAACCGAATATTTTAAGTTTTATGAAAACTAATAAGTTTCATCAGCTTTATTTCAGCTTTACCTAAATTGCATATAAGTTTTAAACCTTAAATTAAACTAGCAAGGTCAAAAGAGAGCACCAAAGTTATTTCTTCATGGAAAACAGTTTTAGGTCTAGTGGACCTGATCTGAGGTACACATCCAGCAAGCTGGTTGTCCTTCAAAGTGGACCAGATCCACACCACTTTTAAGATCCTTGAGGACAATAATACTCCTTCTGTCAATTGTCTGAATCAATCTTATCTACCACCTAATTCATTACCTCCCTAATGCTTCATTTTTTAATCCACTTCTTGCTATTCAAAAAAAAAAAAAAAGTTGAAACACTTCTCCTACCTAAATCATCTTTATGGGGCATTTGATTTAATATTATCTTTATGCTATGTCATATTATTTAAAAAATAATAATTATTTGATTTAATGATATTTTTAAGTTATCTTCTAAAAAATTATACAATTATTAATTAAAAGATGACATCTAAATAACATCACATAGCATCAATATAACATCGAATCAAACACCGCCTTATATAATTAATACTACATGCTTTGGTGTATACATGGTCTTCCAAGTTGTATAAAAGTGACGTTAAGGAGATATCCATATTTCATAGTAGAAGGATATCAATTTGTTCTCCCATTTGGTATTATACAGTACTTGGCACATAGCCCTCTTACATGTTCGATCTCCATTATGGCATTTGTAAAGGTTTCGTATAAAAATACGAAGCATATATCTTTATTTGAAATTAATCAATTTTGAGGTAAATGATATTACATTCATATTTGCAAGAATATGTACGTATGTACATAACTATATTTACTTTTATATAAATTACTTGAGTATCTATATACATATATATATATATATATATGCAAATATATTTAAGTACTTAAAATATATATTACATATATATGTATGTATATATAAATATATATTTAAATATATGTATAATGTTAATACATACATATATATATATATATATATATATATATATATATATAGAGGTATATGCATAAACTAATGACCCCATGCAGTACCTGTCAAAGTAACAATTACATTTGCACTGAAATTAAGGGCCCTTATCGCGCATGCACCTAAGAATTTCTCCTGCATATTATATGATTTTAATCAATTATGATAACTGAATAATTGATAATAAAATAATTATATCTAAAATATGTCATTTCAATTAGCTGATTTTGATGTGGATTCATAAACCATGATGTAAACTTGATTAAAATTTGAAAGGCTCGATCTGATCCATTTATATTTTACTCGAATATGATTGGATTAAATAGATATCAAACCAATACGATGAAATGACACCTAATAGTAAGATGTTTTGAGTAATATTAATGAATAATTCATGTACACTGTGCATAATTAACATGCTTTAAAAATTAAATATAAAATACGCATGCTTTTTATAGTCATTATAAATGAAAAAAAAAATTAGAGAAAAAAATACATATACCGTAAGTAATTTAAATATTAAGAAATATTTACATATATCAACACTAAAATTATCTTAATTTCTTACTCATTTAACATGTAAGAAGAATATTTGCATCTGGTTTAAATAAATAGTAAAAAATTATAATTGATTAATTTATCTTTAAAATTAAATTTATAACAACTTAATATATATACATATATAAATATATAATTGTCCCTATATACATAATAAAAAAAAAATTTGTACCACCAAACCGAAATTAGGTGAAAAATGCAAGTCATGACTGTCTTTTGTGTCGGCCATTGGAGGGATTCTTCTTTCAAGCTGAGAAGGGCACTAGTACTAGGTAGGAGGTACCACCAGCTAATAGAAATCTTCAAAGTATCACTTAAATTGTCCTCAATACATATTTATCCTATATTTAATTTGTTATTATTTTGGCTAATTCTTTGCTAAATGCTCTCCATAAAGACATTCACATAAAATATCAAAGATCTTAAATAAAATGACTATCGTATTTAGAAGATAATATATAGCAATCTATTCTTATCAAATTATTTTTGTCGACGAAGATCACAATGTATTGAAAGAAACTACCTACGCGTGTGAATTTTTAAGATGAAAAAGCAAACAAAGGAGAGAAAAAATAACTTATAGCTAGAGAATAAAATTAATTTTGTTAATTAATTAGCTATTGCCATGGGGATGAAGGGCATTTGATTGTAAGAAAAAATAGAAAAATCGACTATTAACTAATTATAAATAGTTTGGTTGCTTAAATTTCACTATGATTTGAACTTTGGAGTTGACTATCGTACAAATAATAAATTGATTGGTAGTTTTATTAGCTCTCAATAAGCAGCTAATTAAAAAGTCATTACAGGTGAACGAAGAGCTGCTACGTAAGATTTTAGAGGCAGTGGCGATTGGATGGTCATCTGAGATTTCTTCGTGGTGAATGTGTCGGAGGGCTATGATGTAGGTGTGTATATATATAATTTTTGCATAAGTTTTTTATAAGAATTTTTGCATAAAATTATCTCTCTAATTTATGTATGTATGCTTTGCATGTGCACGTTAGTTTATGGTACGTGAAGGAGGACTAGGCCACATGTGGTATCTTAAATTATGACTATGCGTTCATTCCAAGGTAAGGCTGGCAATTTGAGATTCTTTTTTTTTTTTAATAATCAATTTGACATTCTGAGAAAAAAAAAAAAGAAATAAAAGGTTGAGCTGAAATTTTCTCTAGAAAATCAAATATATTTTTGCTCGATTCAATATTATTCGACTCAATTCAAGTCATTTATATGTACAACATTGTAAACACTTGTGACTCTCAGAATAAAACATAGTAAATATTACGTAGTTCATATAATAACAATAAGAATAAACTAAGTTATTATTCTGCTAAATAAGGTTGATTATATGAATTTTTTATCTTTTTACATTTTATCGAATAATAAATTCACTTTTGACTTCAAATATGTAAGATCATTTCTTATAATTTATTGCTATATTTTTGTTTGACTTTTTCTTCTTCTTTTTATATAGGCAAGATCTAATAATTTAATTTTTTCTTATTAGAGTTTCTATCGGCCTACGATTGATATATATCCAAATCATCTAAATTAACTCTCTTTGAATTTTTTTCAATTAAGATCACTCCAACCTTCTCATGGATATATTTATTTTTCATTTTATTTTTTACATATATCCGCTCATCTATTTTAGCATTCTTATTTCTAAAATACTTTTCTTATTTGTGTTCTACTTTATATATAGGTCATCATTCAACATTGCATAACATCTCTAACCTTACAATTATTCTATAAAAAGTTTGAGTAAAATATTTCTATTACGTGCATAATATTCGAGAAGCACTCCTCTATTTTATTTATTATCCTATTTAGATCTTGTTAATAACACCATTATTTTTTCACTAATATTCTACATAATTAATCAAAGATATCTAAATCGTTCTCTCTTTCTGGTAATTTAATCATAAATTATTATCTTTCCACTACAAATACTTTAATATTGACTAAATTTATAGTTTATATATATATATATATATATTTGATTTTTGATCTATTAAGATAAAAACTTTTAGATTTTAATATATTTTTCTATAACTTGAGTTTCGTCTTAGCACCTTATCTAATCTTATTATTGAGGACAATATCATCTATTAAGTTTCTTAAGTACGCGTTCAACATATTAATTTTAAATCTTAGATCTCCGATAAATACTTTCTCATTCTGAGGTTCTAGATCTTGTATCAACTCTTTTAAATTATTTTAAGTTTTTTTTTATACTTGCATTCGAATCTACTTGGGATACACTTACAATATTAATAATCACCTTATCAATAATATTTTTAAAATTATAATTCTAACTTCATTCCTCTTAACTTCCACTACAATATTATTCAAATTTTTATTGAGAATTATACTCACTCAATTCCTGGTTCTATTCTTACTAGAGTATTAAATTTTGAAAACCTAAATTATCAATTTTTTGATTTTTTTCCTACTCATTTCATTTCCTGAAGGCATAAATACTAATTATTCATTGAATTGTAATAGTCACAATTAAAAAATTTCCATTTTTGTCCTCCGTGATTGTTAAGTTTTTCAATCTTATTTTCATTAAAATTTATAATTCTTTCTTCATTACTTTTAACTTCTACTACATGATTTTCAAATTTTTATTGAGAATTATTTATACTCACTTCATTCCTGGTTCTATTCTTACTCGAGCATTAAATTTTGAAAGCCTAAATTATCAATTTTTTTAAAATTTTTTTCCTGCTCATTTTATTTCCTGAAAGCATAAATATTAATCCTTCAGTGAATTGTAATATTCATAATTAAAAAATTTTCATTTTTGTCCTTCGTGATTGTTAAGTTTTTCATTCTAATTTTTAATTAAAATTTCTATCTTGGGCTTGTTTGGTTGAAAGATAAATTTGAGTAAAAAAAAAGAAAGTATATTATTTTATAAAGTTGATAAGAAAGAAATTTATTTTAATATTGAGAGGTATGTAGGATGTGACATAAAATTAATTTTAAGGTTAAAATTTGTATTGGATCTGAAATAAAATTGATTTTTAAGGTTAAAATTTGTGTTGGATATGAAATAAAATTTTAAAATTTATAATAAATTTAAAATATTATTATTTTATTTTATTGCCCATTTTTGAATTCATGCCAAACATGCCCAAATGAGGGCTCAAGATTGAATTAATTAAAATTCTGATTCATAAAAATAGTGCCATAGTTACTTTGTATCAAATTAATTTAGATTCAATTAAAAATTTGATTTAATTTTTAAACGATATTTGATGTTCAAGCAAAATTAACGGTTGTCAAGTTGTGATCATATAATTATAGAAGAAATGGGACAAAATGAAAGCCCTTGTATCGATATTACTAAAATCGGTATTATTAAAATCGAATAATAATTATCATTGTTGTCACAGTTTAATGTTGCTGATTTCTTTTAAAGGGTTAATGTGTCGATTTTAACATGATAGGCAATGGGTAATTTGAGAGAAAAATTGTACCACTTTTATATTTAGTTTGAATATATAATAAACTTTAATGAAAAGAAGAAAATCAAAAATAAAAATTTACTAGATATAGGTAAACCCAATATTTTTAGGGTTATGATTATATTGTTCATCCCCATCTCGAGCATAATTGACCAGAATTAAAAAAAAAAATTATTTAGGTTGTGTCCAACATTTATACTCCTTTCTGTTAAATTTCTTCTTGATTGAATTAATCGAAATATTTTGACTCATCATGTTAGAATTACGATCTATTTAGCAACTCAGTTCACCTTGATTGAATCCCATTGATGCTTGAGTAACAATAACTCCATTCTTGCATTATATAAAAAAATTATACGAAAAGAAGGAAATTAATATTAACCGATAAATTTACATATTAATTTAAGTTGTAGATGTGACTCTAACTAAAGAATAAACAAGGAGGTTCAGTAGACTTACACTGGTGACTAATTATCAGTAGCTCAAACTCGATTGTATCTAGTGGAATATTTTTTAAATTCTAAATTAATGGAACTGTTTTTAAACTAGTCCTATTTACTTCGATAAAGGTTTTTGGTATGATAAAAGAGGTGATCATTGCAAAAACAAAAGGGTAAATTACACCCAGGTCCCTAAGTTTAAGTGTTAATATCACACAAGTCCATATTTTTAAAATTATAACATCGGGGTTCCTAGGTTTTCAAAAATATCATCTAGGTCCTTTTTTATTTTTTATTATTCAAAAAAATTTTAAATTACTATTATACCCTTACCCTCCCTCTCTCCACCAGATCTGGCAGTCGCGCGGTCATCGCACAGGCTCGCGCCGCCTACGGCGGCCCTGCGCGACCGCACGACACTGCCGGCGGCCATGCTGCACCGCTTGGGCGCCTCGCGCGGCCGTCGGTTGTACAGGAGGTCGTCCGGCCTCACGAGGCCGCTGCGTCGCTAAGCCGCGCGGCGCGCCACAGCAATTGCGCGCTCAGCGGCCGTGCGAGGCTGCTCGCGCAGTGGCCGTGGCGCAGTGTCGCTGGACAGCTCGACGCTGCCCCCGGCTGCATCGTGTGGCTGAGCGGCGTGCCATGGCTGCTGCGCGCTCAGAGGCCCCGCGACACAGCGGCCGCGCGAGGCCGTCGGAGGCGGCACGGCTGCCGGATCTGGTGGAGAGAGAGAAGTAAGGGTATAATGGTGATTTTAATAGTTTTTAATAATAAAAATAAATAAAAAAAAGGACCCAGATGATATTTTTTAAAACCTAGGGACCCTGATGTTAAATTTAAAAAATGTGGACCTATGTGATATAACCCTTAAACTCAAGGACCTGGGTGTAATTTCCCAAAAAAAAGGAGAATTATAGGCCCTTTTTTCATAAGAACTTAACTAAATAAAAAATAAATTATATTTAATACCTTGCACGAATATTACAATTAAAAAATAATTTTTAATTTTATTTCCTTCAATTTATTTTGGCCCATTAACTATTTAGCCAAGATTTGACATCTTAGTGGGCTTTTTTCAGCCCACTTGTAGATAATCTCATGAAGCCCATAAACATCTTTTCTTGTGTTGAAGGTTATTGAAGGTAAACAAATTAATTACAAAATGTCCACATATATACTATAAAATGTATAAACAAAATACAAATAAAAATTTAAATAAACCAAATTCGAGCTAGAGCTAATTAAGCTTAGAACAGAGTTTGAAGTTTTTATGGAATATAATTTTGATTCGAGTTTATTAAATTTCAAACTAATTTTCAAGTTAATTTGAGTTAAATTACAAGATAATTTTTTTAAAATATTAGAATAATTTAAATATTTTATTCATGCTAAATACGTTAACTATTAGTCGAGTACATGCTCATCTAGATATCATATAATGCACACACATTTATTTGGATAGGACATCGAACTCATTTTTTATATGATTATTTATTTATATTGATTTATTTAGAGTTGAGTTGATTTTTTTCGTGAGTTATTTTTGAATCACTATGAGATGAACCCAAACTGACTAAAATACGACCTATTTTGAGCAAGTTTGGAATGTGATTGTTAATTGCCGCAATTCATTATTTTAATATTTTTCAAGTTATTTGTACAAATTTTAACATTAAATCAATAATATTTTAACTTCTATATAAATTATAAATTTTAAGATAAAAATTAAATTTATTTAGAAGCATTAACAACACATATATAGTAATAGTATATATATATATTATTAATATATATATATTATATATATATACATATATATATATATATACATATATATATACATATATATATATACATATATATATATATATACATATATATATAACACAAACGTAAAGGTAAATTTTATAAAAAAAATTCATTCAAACTTAAAGATAAATTTTATAAAATATTAGTAATGTCGGTGATAATATATGGTGTTGAATGCTAACCTACAAAGAAAAAATATACTAATAAAATAAGCATTGTAGAAATGAGAATACTAAGATAGATGTGTTGGTATACACGAAAAAATAAAATAAGAAATAAATATATTCGCGAGAAAATTAAAGCTGCACTAACTGAAGATAAATATGTTAAGTTATTAGATTTTTTTTCATGTACAAAGAGGAAAAGGAAGACTAAAAAAGATATAACAAAAAATTATAAGGAGTGATCTTATAAAGCGCAGTAAAATAAAAAATTTATGTAACTGACCAACTAGTCGGATTAAACCTTAGTTTTAATTATATATCATTCAAAATTTTAAATTCTACATTTATATTCAAAGTTTTTGAAGAATATGACATATATGTAATATTTAAAATTTTGTATGCCATATAAATAATTATCCTATTTATTTAAAACTATATATGTACTTTGAAATAAAGCTGTTTCTATTTCAAATTATTTATAAGTCTTAAATAAAAAATATTACGTCAAAAATTATCTTTTACGTTAAACAAAAATAAACCACCCTTATGTGATCGACCGCAAATTAGTTCGAATTTTAATAGAGCTAAAATTAATTTAATTATTATAACGAAATACATGACATTTATAATTCACAATGAGTCATTCAAACAACGTAGCTACTTATTAAATTCATGATATTGACTATTAGTCATTTATATTTAACACTTTTTATTATTTAATTTTTGATATTATTTCATTTTTTATACGTGCTCAATTATTAAACAGTATTCAAGGCTATAATGCTTTTTAGTTGTGTTTAACTCATTTTTATTTTTAAAAAGACATTACTATTAAATTATTGGGATAATTACCTACATGCCACACAATTTAATTTTATTTATGACTTACTCATCTATTCTTAGTTAATTACGCTATGCACACTCAAAACTTTATAAAATCTTACATACACACATTTGAGTTAAAAACTTAATCAAAATATATTTAAAAAAAATATTCTGTTAGTAAATCATTAAAATTATATTTTTACACTTAATGGTATATATTTTTCTCTTCCTCAATACTACACTAAAGCTCTGATTTGTCCTAAAATCAATTCACGTGGATGTCTCATTCCTTTGCTGCCATCTAAATATTAAGGTTTTAGGATTTTCATTCAAAATATATTTAAATATCCTTAAAATAATATGATGAACGGCTCAAATTTTTTGTAATTTAATTATAATTAGGTTATTGAAAAATTATGATTACTTATTATAATAAAAATAAGTTAAAATGTATATATGTAAGATTTTATAATGTTTTGAGTGTGCATAACGTGATTAACTAAGAATGGATAGGTAAGACATAAATAAAACTAAATTGTGTGACATGTAGGAAATTATTCCTAAATTATTTTAGATATGAAATATATAATTTCATAATTACATGAAAATATATATTATTTCAAGAACAAGATGTTCTGTTTATAAAATCTTAATAAATTAGTAATCTTCAAATATTTAACAAATAATGCAAATTAAGTTAAAAATGTTCCAATGATCAGATTCCATATAATTCAAAATATAGAAAATATATAATATAATATGTTTATTATATAAATATAATAAAATAACTAATATCTAATATAATCAATAAAAATTAATTAACATATATTTAACTAATAAAGATCGATGAATAAATATATATATATATATGATTTATATTATGACAAATAAAAATTAAATATTATATATTACATATATTTAATATAAAATTAATTAATATATATTCATATTAAAATAAATCAGTATAGTGATCTTTAAAAAAAAGTTTAATCATTAAGATGAATTTAACATAAATGTTTTATCTAAAATCCTTATTAACTTGCCTATAAATATTAACCAACAAATAAAAAATATAAATTTTTCGAATGAACCGTCATGTAACCAAGTCAATTGGTTCACTCGATTTGATCGGTTCAATCCTTCTTTAATTTTTAAATAGAACTGTACCAGACTAGAGACTAGTTCGAGGTCTGACCGGTCAAATCGCCAGTCTAGTCCAGTTTTTATAATATTGGTTTAAGCTCCTCTTTTGAACTCAAAATTAAAAATTTGAATTTTATAAATATATATTTTTATACGAGTTTTAAATTAAATGTCGGATCAATGCCAATTTAAAGTTTTTAATGATCTGATCTCAAGTCAATCCAACTTCAGTTCAAGATTAATTTAAATTTTTTAATTCAATCTCGGTTCGATCTCCAAGCTCTGGAAATTAGAGTTGCATCCCATCTTATTCCGAGCTAGTCCCAACCTATTTGTTACTAATTCAAACTCAGTTAGAGCTAAAGCCAATTTGACTTTTACTTAATTTTTGACGTCGCTCGATTTCGTGTCGCTCGATTTCGTGTTCTTTTTTTTGTAGAGTTTAGTTGTGTTTTATGATCTATTCGATTCGTTGTCCACCGTCTCTTAAGCAGCTTTCTACGTCAACAAATAGAGTTCTTCGTAACAAATTTAATTGTTATAAATATAACATTTTATTTTAGTTTTGAAATAGATCCAATCTCAATCAATCTCGACTCTATATTTTGCCAATTTAAGATTAGATCAATTAAAATCTTTATACGTAAAAATAAATCATCGGTAGGCTCATTTGGATAGAATCGAGCTAGTTTTGATCCAAAATTTATTCTAACTTTTGATCAAACTTTGCACAAAATTTGTAACCCTACTCGAGTTTCGATCTATTTAGATATTTAAATAATTTAAAGATATGAACAAAACCCGATCTACAAAGGGGGCTCGATTGCCCACATGATTCAGATTTGGGTCTACTCGACATGATTCAATTGGACTAAAACACATAATTTGTGCATAATTTAAATGCAATTTGACAAATAAGTCCCTAGAAGAAATTTATTGCTAGACTCAACTCAATTCAAATCCGTAATAACTCAACTCAAATATATGAAAACTCGATACGAAATAGCCTATTTCGGATCTACTAATCCGACCCATTTTCTGGCATATTTAGATGTTACAGAATGTAAAAAAAAAATATAAAAAAAAAATGCTGTGATCTCTCCATTTTTTTCTTTTTGGATGTGGTTGTGATTTTTTTTTTTTTTTGATAATGTTTAAGTATCAAATGGTTGCATCAATTCAAGTGAATCTCCAGAGGACACGTGTCCGAGTTCTGCATTTCAAGATGATGGGCCTTCTAGTAACGGCCCAATTAATGTAAATGGGGGCCTACTTCACTGATTAATGGGCCCTTGCCCACCGCCCGTCCCCTCAATGTTGGCACATTTCGTTTGCAGTGTGCTTCTTTTTCATATTTACAAAACCATACATTATAAGTAATTTTTTGTAAATTTAAATATTAAAATAATGAATAAAAAATTTTAACATAAAGAAATAATGCTTTAAACTTTGTAATATATTTACGAACAGATACTAAATATAAAAATAAACTATAACGTACCGATTGTTCAATTTCATATGATGACAATAAGATATATAATATAAACATTACCATTTCACAAATAATAATAATACGAGTTAAATTGAAAAGAACATAAATCTTAAGTACATAGAGAGTCAAGACTTTACTCTCAGAGATAGCTTACATGCTGAAGAGCTCAACTAGGAAGGCAAAGTGTCATCCAACCGTAAGTGTACGTATAAAAGACCGTGTTTCTCAACGCATCATTGTCCTATAATTATTAGGGCTTATAATCATTCGGGTCTATATGGAAAGATCATGCCCATCTATTTGATAGGGGAGCTGATGTTTACAAATAAAATGATACATCGATATGGGTCATCCACTTGGCATCGTAGTAAAATGATTTAATGAAACCTCAATCATTCGTGCTTGAGCCGAGTCATCATCTCCAAAGCCTTGAAGCATAATAAAAAAACCTCGAGTTAATTCATAGCCTTGCCTTAATTCTCACGACATATCCAAAAGCTCATTAACGAGCTCATGAGATGCCAAGAACTATATGCAGAAGTTCCCTTGAATGCACCACTTTTCTTAGGGTCGCAATATATACATTATTATTCTGAAATATTAATTACTTGAGCTTTAGACCCACCACACTGAAATATTTTTATTTATATTAGATGTAAACTAAAGTTAATTTTTACAAATAAAATTTGTATTAGACCAAAAAAACTCGAAACAAATGAAGTATCATTTATATAAATTTACGTAAAAAAAATTTAAAAATCCAAAAAAATTATAGGCAAAGGAGGAGATATATCAAAAGATGAGTGCAGGGGAAAAACTATTTTCGGTATGTGGCTAAAAAACTAAATGTTATTCCATCTTAATAAAAAGTATTTTATTTGTTGTACAACAAATATTGGAGCGCTCAAGATAAACGTTAACTGAGCCGAACAAAATAAGTCCAGATGTTCGGACTGGACTAAAAAAACAGAATTCGAGTCATCGTATTCCAATACGGTATATTTCAATTTATGATTATAGAAATCTCCCATTTGCCACATAAAACATTAATTTTCACCGTGCAATAAATAACTCAACTTCTGAGGGATGTCATTGTAAAATAACCATCCCCTGCGGCAGGTAGCGCTGCAGTAATAAACCCGCTCGTGTGTATTTCAGTGAAGATCTCCATTTATTAAAAAGGTCCCAACCACTCTCACAAATTATAAATAACTCCTCCCTAGCTCTTCCCCCTTACCCCCCACCCCTCCTTCTCTCTCTCTCTCTCTCTCAACTCACCATCTTCTAGCTAGCTAAAGATCTAGAGAGAAGCGTGGCTGGGGAAGCATGAGAGAAGAAAGAGAAGGAAGCAGCCGAGAAACAACGATTTCGAGGAGGAAGAAGGGGGAGAGCTTCTTCTTCTTCTGCCGCCGCCGACGAGGGGCTAAGCGGTGCTGCTCATTTGCCAGGCGGTGCCGCCACCTCGCGAGGGAGCAGCGGGCCAGGTTCTACATTCTCCGACGATGCGTCGTCATGCTCCTTTGCTGGAACGACCACCAAGATCTATGATTACATACATACATACATGCATCGATCTCTCATTTTTCTCATTTCTCTTTAGTAACGTTTTTTGAGTGATGAGCTTGCTCATATGTAGAGATATTGTAAACATATACTACTAGCTATAGGGCCAGGTTTGAAACTCAAACTCGATGATTGATAAATTCTTGTGTGTGTCGGCTTTGAATTGACTTGATTTTTTAATGACTAATTAGCCAATTTATCGATAATAAAATATCTTGTGTTTAACATATATTTTTTATAAAAAAATATATGACGAGAAATAAAGTTAGTTAATTATAAAAATATTAAATAAAATTAGTTGATGTATTTAGAATTATTAAAACTACATTATTTTTAAAAATAAAATATTCATGACTAATTTTGGCACAAACCAAACAGAGGACTACTACACGTAACATTTAAGATCAAAGTTGCATTAAACATATTATTAAATATTTATTTTTTGTCATTAAATATAACTTTGAAATTGATCAATAGAATAGAAATATATTATTTAAATGAGGTTGGCAATGAGTGTTCCATGCTTTAAAGTATAATGAATTAGTGCTGATCATGATGTTGACTATTTCATCCTGGTAGTCTTCATAGCATGTGGGATGTTTGGGATATTTTGCATCACATGTTGGGGTCTTATTAATTCTCATTTTTTTAAAATAAATAAATAAATTTTTTTATTGTAATTGATGATATTTAATTTATGTGATGGATCAAAAAATTAGTATAAAAGAAAGCTTTTTTTATATAATTATTCTAATTAACATAATCATGCATCTTATTAGATATTACTTCACTTCTTGTCATATATATATATATATATATATATAATATATATATATATATATATATTATATATATAATATATATATATATATATAATAATTTCATATTTCATTATTTCTTGTCTAATCACACATTTATATCATTGAAATTATTGATTAATTTTATTAGGTTAAAGTACATATTGGGAACATTGAAAATGGACCAAATATTTGAATTAGTTGTATTTGATAAGTCTTAGGTCACACAACCAAACAATTATAATTTGGTACTTTTTAAATTATTATTTTTGTTAATGTCTTTTTAAGTATTTAGAATATTCTTTCACTTTGTTTTGACATGATTTATGCTTATAATAACTGATTAATAAATTAATTAATTATAATTCAAAGTGAATTATTTAGTGTATTAATTGAGTTATGATTTATTAAGATAACGAGTAAATCAAAGTACTAATGTGATTGATCAAATATTTATTGATTAGTATTTTTTAAAGAAAAATTTATTGAATAAATTATTTTTTGATTGTATATTGATTAATTATTGAAGTTACATTAACATAGCATTTATATAATTTCTTTGCCTACTCCTATAGTCCTAGTTAAAATTAAAAATTAACTTAAAAAAAAAAACATTTATATAATTACTAAAAATCACAAAAAAACATGAGACTTCTTAGGCCCCGTTTGTTTGGCCGTTAAAAATTAACCTAGTTTAATTTTAACCAGGCATATCACATTATACATAAAATTTAATATTAAAAATTAATTTTATTTCACATTCTACACATATTACTAAAATAATAATTTCTAACTTATATCATATCTCTTACATATTCTAATATAATTACTAACTTTATATCACATTCCTCACATATCCTAACATAATGACTAACTTTATTTCACATCATTCATAATTTTTAATAAAAAATATATCTATTTAAGTTTAATTTTAATCTTACAAACAAACAGGCCCAAATGGTAAGTGAGGAAGCTGAGATGAATATATAATATATTAACTATATAGTATATTCTTCTTCGCAAAAAAATAAATAAATTACATCGAGATCTCTGACATTGAAAAGAAAATACAAACTAAACTCAATCTTAAAGAATTTGCAATGTAGATTTCTCAGGTATAATATTTATGAGCATATAAGTCATATGATTACAATAACCTCTCTGTTTGATTATCGTTATTTAATATGATCCCTGTTAATATAAACTATTAATATTAATCAAACATGATTATTAAATTTTTTTCTATGTATAAAAATGCCTCTTATTTGACTCTCACAATCTTTATAAATCTTTTTTCTTTTATTTTCATGTACTTGCTTAAATTCACTGTCTTAAATTAAGATTTCTTTTAAAAAACAAAATATTTGAAATATTAAGCCCATTATCTTGAGTGACATAAAAAAAATTATAAGTAAAAAAATTATTTACTTTCATTTTAATATGATTGTAATTCTTAGAATAAATGTGTTAATACAAACTATATATACCTAGAGAGCCCAATAGCCCATTTTATAATTTTTTTAAAATTAGAATTAGTTTGCATTCTTTCTCTAATCTCAAAGCTCAAATCAATGCAATTTACCTATCGAAAAACTCTTCATTAAAAATCTTTTCGACTGTTTCTTAATTGTTTTGGTTTACAAACTTTCTGATAATTTTTTATAGTTAACTTTTAATTATGTTTTGATTCATTAGTTTTAAAATTTTATTAATAAGTTTCTAAATTTTAACTATTGTTATATTAAAGATCTCTAAAGTTAAATTTATTATATAATCAGATTTAAATTAATATATTTTATAAAATAAATTAAATTAATTATTTATCATTCTCTTTTCTCTCCCCCTCTCTCCCATGCATGAGAGGGAATTAATACATCCTGGCCTCTTATTAACACATATTAGTTAAAATGTAGAGATCATCTGTCAGCAAGTTTTTAAAATTTATGAATTAGATTATAATTAAAGCTTAATTATAGGGATTTTTTTAGTGAGTTTTTAAAAGTCAAGGACCAAAATATAATAAGAAATCAACTATAAGCACCTATTGGGGATTAACTCTATAATTAATGCATTTCCACAAAAAATATGAATAGATGTGGCTTTCTTCTGACTGAGGTGTAATGGCCTTTGAATTGTAGAGAGCTCTTTGTCTTTTGTGGGATGAGCCCAAGACCAATTCACACATGAATTCAACTTCATAATCATTCCATCAAAAAAAAAAAATAATAATGATAAACATAAAATTTGTTATGAGTACACCTGCCAATACATAATTAAGTTTGCCCGTTAATCTAGGTTGCACGAGTTAATTTGAGGATAACTCGGTTTATGAGTGTGCGGGAAAAGTTAAAAGTACTCAATTTTAAAACAGCACCACACACTCAGCTAAAAGCAAAGTACAATTATTAAGGCACAAAATGTAGTACAACAGAAAGAAGCAAAGATTTGGTATTGATCATAGTTCATAAAATAATGCACGTTCTGATACATCTACAGGGGAAGATTCTATATGATTACTCTGTAAATGGTGTTGTTGACGTAGGATGTGGAGGTCCTAGGAAACACCAAAAAGAAAGAGAGTTCAGGGAGACGGCAGCTCGCAAAAGGGTAAGCTTGTTAACAAAAGCTCAAGGAGAGAATCAGTTCAGAGCATCCAGAGAAACACACGGAGGTTTAAGGTGGTTCAGGGAGGAAATCCCCTACGTCCACCGGTCGGCCAGCGAAGAAGTTTCACTAATGGAGAAAAGGTAGCCTTGAAGAAGAAGAAGAAGAAGAAGAAGAAGAAGAAGAAGAAGAAGAAGAAGAAGAAGAAGAAGAAGAAGAAGAAGAAGAAGAAGAAGAAGAAGAAGAGCTCCTCAGGTGGGGTCTCTCTACAATGAAAGTTAGGCAATTTCTCTTTCAGTTGTTCTTTGATCCTTCTCTGTGTGTCCTTCTGGTGGACTGTTCAGCGGTATTTGTAGCTGTTGGAGTGTGTAGCTTCACCCTGGTTTTCCGAAGAAAAGGTGATGGACAGGCTCTAGGTTCGCATCGTTTGTCTGCCACCGGAGAGGCCTGCAACTGTGCAAGGAGGACGATAACTTTTAATATTGGTACTTCTTCTGGGGATTCGTGATGGCTGGAGCATGCGGCTCCTTGATTTGCGGGTCTGGGAAAAGGTGCCTTGTACGGGGAGCGGCGAGGTTAGGTGGAGTTGATTGTGATAGGTGCTGCTCTATAACCTCGTGCCCGATGTTATCAG
This sequence comes from Apostasia shenzhenica, assembly GCA_002786265.1. NCBI lineage: Eukaryota > Viridiplantae > Streptophyta > Magnoliopsida > Asparagales > Orchidaceae > Apostasia > Apostasia shenzhenica. Next base: position 1,271,055 of record KZ454678.1, read on the forward strand.
GGGTGGTCCTGAGATATCGGGAACGAGGTTAGGTTGAACCCTCATGGCCGAGGTTTGACCTAGTCAAAAGTCCTACAAAGTCAGAGATGAGTCAGCAAATCAATCAATCAAATGGAGGCCAGCCAGGCGCCACGTGTACGGTCAGGATGCAGCGCAAGAACCACGTGTTAACAGGAGTACAAGACAAACAAAAGACTTAAATGGAGAGTACTATATGAGGCAAGATCGTATAGATGCAAGCTCATTAGAATCTCTCTAGAACAGCAATAAAACTACCTCGCGCACCTATACCGAGGAAGCTCTCTACATTAGCTACATCGTGAATCCAAACTCAAGGATCATAAGAACCCCTGTGGTTCTCTACTTGTTAGTGCTACGAAGCTATACATCAATGAAAACTTCTCTTGCATGCTCAATATTGCAGGCACCACCGTATTTGGGTACTATGTTCGATTGTCGGCAAAGACTTTGACATAACATTCTCCTCTTGTTTACCCGGCCATCGATTATGCATCGATCCGATTAGTTGTAACCTTGAAGGCAGGAGGAGGAAATCAACATGGGAAGGCTATTGGTATTGTATCCCAGCAGCATAAAATACTTATAAAATAATTAATTTTAAGTCTTTTCATTCATGTTGACTCTCATGCAACATTAATTATGACTTAAAAATTAATATGAAAATTATAAAAAAAAATTTATAGAAATTTAAGAGTATAATCGGAATATATATATATATATATTTATATACACATATTTAAATAAAAATATATATGTCATGGCCAAACTTAGGTTATTTTATTTTATTTTTTGATAGCAACAGTCAAACTTAGTTGACAGGCATAACAGTATGTACATTTCACTACTTCAGAGATGCACATGCACATTTAAATGCATGTCATCTACTTTTGTATACAAACATAATTTAAAAGAAATGCAATCAATTTTACTTGTTGAAAAAGATTATAAATCAAAGAATAACAATTTTGTTCAAAATTAATGTGTCATGTCAACTTAATTAGGAAATTGATCAAAAGAATGATTTTTGATCTCTTCTAATACATTAATTAATATGTATAATATAGCATCCTACGATCCAAATATATAAATATTGCCTTATGTACTTGGGTACTTCTTAAAAAATCACTCATTTCAGTACTATTTTGACTCAAGCATATTTAACTATGGAGTTTTCTATTATTGGCCTCACAGTTTTTCTCAAAAAAATACTTCTGTCATTTGAGATCACGTTATTTATTTATACAGCTTAGTATTTTTCTATCTTTTTGATATAATAAGATTTATTTCTTTGCCCTCTCATCACTATTTACTTATACAACTCAAGATCTCTTCCATTCCTCTTTAACCCAATAGGCTACACAATTTTTGTTTCAATAATCTGAATATTAAACATTAAAATAATTTTTTTATCATAGTCTATATATATATATATATATATTATGTGGGACGTATAAATCAAAATTTAAAATTCAGTTTTGATTTTACTCACAAATTGAAAGTATAGATTTCAATACTTTTAACAATTTTGCTATAAGGTATGGAATGATATTTAATTTTTTATGAATATATATTTTTAAAATTTTTATATTAAAAATGTGATCGCCAAAAACCATCTCTCTTCAAAAAATAATATTCAATAATTATAATTAATAAATTGAATTATAAATTTATAAAATTTAAATAATTTATAAAAAAAACACAATTTTTAATACTAAAACTGCTAATATTGTTGAAATCGGTGTCTTCATCGTATGACTAAAACTAAAACCGAATCTTAAAACCTTGAAGTAGCCGACTTTTGTGTTACCAGACATGGGAACTTTTTCGAGATTATATATATTTGGACTCATCTAATCCGAACAAATTAGATTTAAAAATAAGAAATTAATTAAACATAATAGATAATGTTTTTACTAACCAAGCCCAGCAGCCCAAAAATATCATTTCTGGGCTTTATTAGCATAGAACTAGAAAAAGACCTAATTAAAGAAATTTTATTAGGTTCGGTCAATCGAACTTGGCACAACCAAACGCTATCTTAGCGGTGGGCTACCTCAATGCTGGCGTGGAAGTCTCTATTGGCCCGCCGAATGGTTCGACAGATTAGAACCAATAATTGCTCCTAATTTAGAGTCGTATGTATGGCACATTCACATGGGAGGGGCAATAATTGGCCATAGGGAGTTGGGGACCCACACTATTGTGCTTTTGAAATTAAGGGAGTGCTTTTATCCATTCCCTAATAGTTGATCCGTAAATATGTACGTATCATTCTTCGATCTTGATTCGCGCATGTGCTCCTCGAGTTATCAACTGTCGAGATAATCCCTCGATCCATCCTTGCTCCTCGTGCTTTATAGCTCGCAGATCCATTTATGATTCATGATGCTCTTGAGATATCAGTTGATCAACTTCGGTGTATCGACTTTAATTCGATGTGAGATTTTTTAATGTCATGGAATCTAAACTGTCTACTGTTCCAGTCCATAAAATCCTATCAACAAACTAAAGGGCTCAAGCAACTAATTGATAATAACAACAACAACAACAATCATCAAGCCTTAATCCCACTAGGTGGGGTCGGCTACATGAATCCTTTGTTTTCATTATGCTCTATCAGTTACCAAATTTTTATCTAAGTCTAAGTAACTAAGATCACTCCTTATAGTTTCTTATCATATCTTCTTTGGTCTCCCTCTTCCTCTTTATACATGAACAAAATCCAATAACTCAATTTTTCTAACTGGAGCTTCAATCGGCCTACGATTTAGATGTCCAAACCATCGAAGCCGACTTTCTTTAAGTTTATCCTCAATTGGTGCAACACTATTTTTTTTTTGATATACTCATTTCTTATTCTATCCTTTCGTGTATATTCACACATTCACCTTAATATCCTCATTTCTGCAATATTTATTTTATTTGTATATTTCTTTTTCGTAGACCAGCATTCAGTACCATATATCATCAAGCAAGTAATTAATGAGAAAAATAAAATAAAATAATTGAAAATTTCAAGTTAATTTTAAAAACTTATAACACTAACATCAATGATGGAAGAATAACATAAATTGATGTATAGTTTAATTCTGATGTGAGATTTAGCTACAATTTATTTATCGATTTAAGATGAAAAAAAAAGTTTATTATTAAAAAAATAAGAAATAAATATAATATATGTTAAAATATTCGATGATTAAAAATATAATCCGATGATTAAAATCTAAAACGTCGTTGAAGAGGTTGGCTTCGTGCGAAGGAGTGGAGCCCAACGGCGCCTGAAAGCCACCGGCGAGGGAGAAAGCCCGACACGAGGAATCCTACCCAGCGCACGTGCGGGCCGCGGGCCCCATTTTTATTCGATTCCCTAAATGCAGGACGCCTTGAAATTTCATTTATTTATTTATTTATTTTTTTGTTAGCAACATCCTGAAAGTTGATTGGCTAAAAAACCGTCTTCACTGGCGGTCAAATTCTCGAGTTCTGGTAGTAGGTGACTTTTCACTGGCAGTTAAATAGCTTAATAAAAAGGTGATTGACAACACATAATATAATATAGGTTAAATTGCACAGGAGCCTCTGAGATTAAAATTTGAAAATATAAATTGCACAGGAGCATAGGTCTCATATTTTGAAAATCCTAAATTTAGGTCTCCGAGTTTGTGTTTGCATTGTCATTTGATCCCTTAGTTTAAATATCGCTTTTTTGGATGGTCCAATTAGATAGTAACGATTAAATTTGATTGTTAGTCATATTTATATGAACCAAAATGCTCTTATAATTTTTTCAAAATCTTTTAAAATAATATGGAGAATGAGTAAAAAATCTGAGAATAAAATAATAAAAAAACCAGCAAATTTCAAACGTGGGACCAAACGACAGCGCAAACACAAACTCAGGGACTCAAATCTAGGCTTTTCAAAATGTGAGACCTATTTGCAGCATTATTCTAATCTCAGGAGCTCCTGTGCAATTTATCCTATAATATAACCGCTATATATATATATATTACTTTAACCTAACCTTATTAAAATGTTGAAGAGATGCTTAATAAGAAAATAATATTTTACAGTCTCTATTATCTAATTATCTCTAGTTATAATTCAACAATGAGATCATGTAAGAATACAATTCAATGATTTGAGAAACAAGAAGAAACATATGTTTCTCTCTAATATTATCCTACAATTAAATGTAGCATAAACTAAGCATTTTGTATTATAATACGATGTTATTCCACCAGCATTTTATGCGATTATGTAAGGTTATATATTATATTTTTATATGAAACAAGTATTATATATAATATAAAAGAGAAACATGATGTATGTAGATATATAAATTTACAATCATGCATGCGTGTTCCTCAAAATATCTTTTAATTTTAAAGCTAATTAAACTATTTTTAAATGATATTAGTATGCCTCACATTATAGTGTCATATATTTTGCAAATTTATTGTCTCAATGCCTCGCAAGAGTGCCGATGCAGTGCATGAAAGTATAGACATGATGATATTTTTCATATAATTGATATTCACGCTTTGCAAATCACTCACATATATAAGTTTTCATAGGAATAAAAACGTATTATGATATGATCCTTCTTTTTTTTTTATTTTAAGATCCTTCTCTTTGAAACACTTTCATGATTAAATTTTTGACATTGTAAATAGGTTATTAGAAATATAAAGTCGACACTTGTGATTCATTAATCTTTTGCATATAGTATATGAATTTTCATTGCTCACTTAAGACTCCCTTTTTAACAAAGTGTGCGGCACAAAATTTTACTTTTTAGCATTCAAAATTATCAAATTAAACTAAGAAATGTATTTGAATATAATTTAAATTATGTAAATATAATTTCATTTACATAAATATTAATATTCAAATAGAGTTTCAACCATGACACATAATTTTATTTATATAAATTATATTTAAATAGGAATTTTAAAATATTTTTTGTCATCTATGCAATTGTACCATTATTCGATTTTTAAAAAAATCTAGAGTTAATATAATTCCAGTCATTCTTTTGATTAGCAATTAAAATAATTCAAAATTATCCTAAATTTTTTAAGTTTAAACTATAAATATGACATATAAAGCTTTCAATTAATTATATTTCCAATTTGTTTGATCACATATTAGACTTGTAATTCATCAACCACTAATTGAATTAAATTAATAAGATAACATTATTCAAAAATAATAATATGATATTACTAAATTGCATCATTACATAATTAGATTATATTACTAAATTGCATCATGACATAATTAATATGTATTAAACATAATTATGCAATCGTCTTGAAAAAAAAAAGAATTACATTCAATCAAAAAATTGAATAGAATTAAATTCTTTAAATTCTTCTAAAAGTAATTTTATTAAAATTATATATTTATTTTACATTATATATAAATTTAAATATTAACAATCATTTTTATTTCACATCTCACATTAATTTTAATTTTAAATATTAAATTTATTTTACATATAAATCTATTTTTAATAATAAAATAATTTTATTTGAAATTATAATATTAAAGTAGTTTTTTAAAAAGTTTAAAATATTTGTAAAATATTTACACCAGGAGTTTACACTATTAAAAAAAATGTATTTACCAGTATTATCTTAAAAAGTCACCTATGGTGTGACCCAGCATCATTAGTGAGTCATGTTGGGTTGACTTCTGGCCCTTCGGAGTGGCCTCAGAGGTAAGCACGTGCGAGTTAGCGAAGAATTTTTTTTATTTTATTTTTTTTTTAGCGAAGAAATTATTGTCTTCACTGTAGATTACATGCCACACGTGCTTAGGCGCATCACGTGCGGGGCCACCTGAACTGGAGAAAAATTAAGTGCGGCAGACCTGGTTCGCACGCGCAGCTCTCTCTTGTGCATGTCTGACACATTGAAATTGATGAACCAAGAGTCCTCTCTCTCTCTCTCGACCGCACGCGCTAACCTCTCTCTCTCTGTAGCCCGTACGCTGGGCAGGCGTACTGCTTAAGAACGAAGGCGTATTCATTTTTTATTATATATATATATATATATATATATATATATCATTCAAATAAAAAAAAATTATTCCACTTAGGCCATGAGATTTACTTAACTTACCACACAGGTCTATGTTTTTAAAAACATGCCAGACAAGTCCCAAAATTTACTGTATAAATCATAATGATCTTTCTTTGACGGTATCCGTTAAACGCTTTTAAAATTACAAAAACTCTTTTTTACCTTTCCGAGCATCTTGGATCGTTGGTGTCCACGTGCCGCCCGCCGTGTTGGCGTTCACATGCAGGCAGCCGGCAGCGCACAGCCGCCAGTGTCCGCGTACTTCGCCGCTCGTGCCGGTGTCCGCGCCAGTGCCGGGTCGCCGCAATGTCGCTGGCGCACAAGGACGCGCTGCAGCGACTCGGGCCAGCGTCCCTGGGCGCGAACGCCCGCGCATAGGGCGCCAGCGTGCGGGGCCTCAAGCTACAACGACCCGCACACGAACGCCTTGCGCGCGGGCATTCGAGCGATGTGGCGACCCGCGGGCCGGCTCCGGTGGGCGTGGCGGTGCATGCAGCTGCTTGCTCGCGGACGCTGGCCAGTGTCCGTGCACTGTCAGCCGCCTGTGTGCGACGTCCGCGCAAGGCATCTGCAAGGGGTACAATTGTAATTTTACATTAAAAAAATTAATAAATTTTTAATTAAAATTTTTACAATCAATCAATGGAATGTTTAATGAAAAATATTTAATTAGACTTTATTAAAAGCTTTTTATAAATATTAAGGACCGCAATGACCTATACAATAAATTTTTGAAGACCTGTCTAGCATATTTTTAAAAAGATGGACCTGCATGGTAAGTCGAATAAACCTCAAAGGCCTAAGCGGAATTAATATAATAATTTTTTAAAAAATTTAAAAAAAATAAGAAAGAAAAAAATGAAAGTATTAATATTTTTTCACCGTGATACATACAGTACACACTTGGTGCGTCTTTATTGGACGCTGGATGAACTGATATCGTGATTTAAGACAATAATTTTTCCTCTTTAGCCTTTATTCAAATAATTGGAGAAAAAAATTATATGCAATTTTCAAATTTATTTTTTAAAAATTATAAGGAAATATTTTATTTAATGTTATTTTAATATTATATATATATATATTTTTTTTTTGAGTAATAATTTTATAATTTAAAAAAATTATATATATATATATATTACTAAATCAAAAAATTATTTTTTTATATAATATAATATAATATCATATCAAAATAACATCTTATGCAGCATTATTTTATGAGACCCTATATGTAACTAATGAACAACTATGTACATATAATATTATCAATACAAGGGTGTACAAATAGTCAATTCGATTGATACAGTTAGTTAAACTGAAAAGAAAATTTGTTTTGATTTTTCAATTAAAAAAATTAAATCTATCAGATAATATTATAAATTTTTAATCAAATAAAATTTAATTGGTTCAATTAAAACAAAATTTTTTAGAATTAGTAAATTCATATTGTTAAAATATAATGGCCAATTAAGCTGTTGTAATTTAGTAATATGATACAAATAAAAATTATAAAACTTTTATTATATTATCAAAAATTAAACGACCGCTCGTTATAAAAAAAAAAAAAAAAGATGGCTCCAGACCAGCATGGCAAACTAGTAGTCAGAATTATATAGTTAAATTTTAATATGTTAATGCGTGGTCCAAGCGCTGCATCCCAGCCATACACATAGCCATACACATGGCTCCTAGGTGGCACCAACTCTTTATTTTAATGCTCTTATTCTCGCAAGTCTCCAACTTCGGCCACGAGGGTCCGACCCAACATCGTCCATGATGATCAAGAATCTCGATGACGATAATTCCTCAGCTGCACCTGTCGCAATCTGCATGGCCCGATCGCGTCGTTCCCCGTACAAGACACTTTTTCCAGACGAGCAGATCAAAGATCCGCATGCTTCAGTCGTCACGAATCCCTAGAAACAATACCAATATCCAAATGTCAAGCTCTCCTTTTACCGACTCTGGTCCCTCCAGTGGCCGATAAAGCAGCATTGGTCCAGGATTTGTTTACGTCCTTTCCTTCCAAAAAATCAGGATAAAGCTGCATCATCCGCTGCCTACAAATACCCTGGAACAGGCTTCAAGAAGGGGGGACAGGTGAAACATATAGCGACAAGGATCGATCAGATCGAATAAAAATAAGAACAAGAGCAGAATCCCTTCTCTATCACCTTTGTAAACAAAAGCCTGAGACAAATGAAAACTCTTTCTCTTTTTCTCTTATAAGCTCTTTGTACCGGTCTTCCGACCACCCTTTTGACTCATAGTGAAAAGTCTTCCACTAACGCCCGGTGGACATAAGAGAACTCCTCCCTGAACCGCCTTAAACCTCTGTGTGCTGTTATGGATGCTCTTTACTCTCTTTTAAGCTTTAATCATCAGGCTTAACCATTTGCGTGCCGCTGCCTCTCAGGACTCTCTCTCATTTTTGGTGTTTCTTGGGATCCTCTACATCCTACGTCAACATCTTTCTGGTGCTTTCATTGAGACCCCAAAAGGATGGTGGCTAGAACGCGCAGAACCAATTTTGCGACCTGCGGCGCACACGCAGGAGAACCATCAAGTGACTCTTGGCTAATACTCTGAAAGGAGCAGCTTTTGGTTGGTTCGTGAAGCTCCCTAGGGGTCACATCTCCTCTTACGAGCACCTGAAGTGGGAGCTGATTGCCCGCTTCATTGGCCGGACCCGAATGGTCGTTTCTGACATGGTACTCGCCAATATCAAGCAAGGCGAGAAGGAAAGCCTCCGGGATTACACCAACAGATTCTTTGCCGCTGCAGCAGAAGTTGAAGACGTGGACCCCGCTGTGGCCATGCACAACTATCGAAGGGGACTCAGGAGTGACAACCTATCTAAATCTCTGCAGCTGGCCAAACCTCGAAGCTACCTAGAGCTGGTTGCCAGGGCCAACCAATTCGTACTACTAGAGGATGCTGAGGCTTCTCCTCTCGATGTCTCCGGAGTCAAGGAGAGGAAGAGGAAACATCGGGGCGACGAGACACCATCCACGAGAGGAAGAGGAAACATCGGGGCGACGAGACACCGTCCACGATGATTCACGGAGGAAGGAATCGTGGCAGTGTCGATAAGAGGCCACAACAGGCCTGCGGTGGCAAGGATGAAAGGAGGTCGCAGCAGGCCCGCGAGAAGAAGAATCTCTTTTCCTGACCGCTTAGTGAAGTATACGCGGCGGCCGTGAAACAAGGTTGGGTTCGTCCTGCAGGACCTAAACCAGCGCCACCGACCGGAGTAGATCCAAAAAATTACTGCGAGTTCCATAGGAACTAATGGCACAAGCTTCACAAGTGCCGCGCATTAAGAGCCCTGCCAGATAAGCTAGCAGACCAGGACAAACTTGAAGAATTCATGCTGATGGCACCCACATTCAATGCTGCGCAGAAGGGCAAGGCCCCAGCAGACACAGGGGCTCCGACACAGGACCTACAGCCACCAGGTTCTAGCCAGCCGATGCGGTCCTATCCCCCAGCGGCAAGGACGATCAACACCATCTTCAGCGTTGACCCTACCGTTGTACACCGAGAGGTGTTCGAGGTGGACGACATCTCTTATCAACCTTCTTCTTCCATCCCACTCATTTTCTACCATGAAGATCTCCCCCGCATGGGCAACCATCACAACGACCTGATAGTGGCCACTGCCCGTGTCGCCGACTTCGACGTTCGGCGAGTAGTTCTCGACTCAGGAAGCGCGACCGATATCTTATTTGAATCCGCCTTCCTCCAGATGGGCCTCAAGAAAACGAACCTTCTACATACAGAAACCACCTTGCTGAATTTCTCTGGGGAAAGGGTCTGGCCGCTTGGATTCATCTCCCTGCCGGTCTCTTTCTGCGACGACAACGGCTACGCCATGAGCTGGTGAACTTCGCGGTCATTAGAACCAGGTCAGGTTACAATGCTATCCTGGAGAGGACCACTCTCAACTCCATGGTGATCTCTACGCCACCTCTGCGTAAAGTTCTCTACCTCCAGCGACGTTGTCACCATCAGAGGACACCTCCGACAGGCCACCCGATGTTTCCAAATTGCAGCACAATTCGTTGTCGACCATCTGGACCCGAGGGAGTCTCAGCCTCTCATGCCTCGGGAAGGAATTATCAATGTATCAATGGGGGAGAAGGATATTCAAAAAATCGTAAATATATCTTCTTCCATGAATACAAACCAGCAAGCAGGTGTCACTGCTTTGCTTTCGGAGTATGTGGATGTCTTTGCTTGGTCCCCCGAAGATATCTCGGGTGTTGATAGGGTTATCTGTGAACATCGTTTGAGCATATCTACTGACGCCATCCCCGCAAAGCAGAAGAAATGGGTCATGGCAGGAGTATATGTTTACTGTGGCATACGTAAGCAAATGCTCCCTTAAAAGAAATAATTTAAAAACAAAGTATATGTTTACTGTGGCATGCGTAAGCAAACAAGCCTATAAATAACTTACCCTACTTTTATTATTAATATTTGTTTTTGTTGCACTACTTTTAATTCAGTTGATTATGATCTCTTTTTTTTATTAGCAGATTATGATCTTTTACATATCCATAAAATATACTTCATATCCCTCTAATATTCCCAACTCTGCCACAGCTAACCAGAAAAAAAGGCACATGTTTTATCACTCAGGATCCTACATTCAAAAAATCAAAATTTTAAGGCAAAATAACTAAGTTTCCACCTAAAGGGATGAATTTTTTCCTAATGAAACTTATAAAGCATCAACAGTTGCAACATGAAAGCAACAATACCAGTTATTTAAATTATGAGGTTAAGGTATAGCAAGGACTACTACTCATGCTCATTAAGACCACATAAGCTATTAAAAACCATAAAACGTAACAAGCTAAAGTGTATCTGTAAATACCTCGGAAATCTTTCAAATTGTCGAAAGAGGATGTTACCTCATTTAGCTGTATAAGTCATCATCATCAGCGGCACCACTGGAAGCCGCAAACGGGTCAGAACCAGTGGTGGCTGCAGCCTCTGGGCGCTCTGTGAATCGGAACTCACTCCCGAATCCCCGAGATTGCTGGAGAGTTTGCGCAAATGCTTGATACTTGCGGATATCAGCATTGCTGACACTCCTTCGAGCATATTTCATTGATTCTTCGAAATGGGCGGCTTTGATCTCGGCCACATCATCGCCTTCATCTTCCTCCATGGCTTCTGGATCATCGCGGCGCCTCCTCTCTCTTTCCATGTCCTGGAGCAAATGTTAGAAATTATGGATTTTATGTCTGAATAGAAAACACTTAAACCATCGAAAAGCTTTTTATACAGGATTAGAAACCAAATCTCTGCTAACTGGGCATAGAATGCTAGTAAAAAAACCAGTAAATTGACAAGATAAACTCACGCATGGTATTTTTGAATCTTTTTTCAGCAATGTTTCTAATATAAACACATATAGTGTCAATTCTAGCTTGTATAGGTTTTCTTCTGTTATTAAGGAACATGAAAAAAAAAAACTATGAATAATCTTACATTTTTCTCAACACATTCTAATTTGAACTGTCATTGAAGGTAAAACCTACACTTAACAAGAGGAACTACATTTTAGAAGATTAAATCACATGGAAATGACGTGACAAGCCCACAGCCTATACCAAAATCCTTCATAACAAGGAAGCTAATCAAACTGAATTTATGATGACTATCGTTATCATCAATATTCTTATTAGCATTATGACAGGTCGATACTAAAACTCATGTTTCACCAAATTTTCTCTTTTACCCCGCATGTTGATTCTAATTTACCACATGATTCTATGTAACATTCCATTATGTTATTTCTGATAACTTTCAAAATGATTCTTTCGATCTTGATGATATAGCTTATAAGATTGACATCTGAACTGCTAAAATGCAACAAAGTGCTGAAACTATTTTCTCTTGTTTACCAAAAGTTCTTAACCACCTGTAAGTGCAGCTTGTTCTCTGTTTATGCAAGTTGGATCATGAATGTCATTCACTTTAAGTGCATGATAGTACTTCCTTGTCTAGCTGCATCCAAATTTGAGTAGCAATATTATGTCAGAGAACCAATCCTAGTCCTTTCTCTACTTATCTCTTAAATTCTCACTTTAGACTCTGTAAGAACCTCCCCATGGAGAATCAAGACAATCAACACTTAAATCTCCTTTTGACAATTAGGTTGGAGACTAATGTGATTATAGCCTCAGCCAGCTTGGCCAAATTAAGCATAGGTGCAATGCTCCAAGTTCAGCCCAAAAATTGAAGCTCAATTCAGACAACAGACGCAATGAGACCTCTTGACAAACTCTTGGCGACTCTAAAAAGGTGATCATATTTTTCTTACAAAAAAAGGTGATCATAATAATAGTGAAAAATTTCCCCTGTACTCAACTTAGCCATACACGTACATAGTATAGGTTGGTACAGAAATATGGTAACTGAAACCTGAATGATGAAAGCACATAAATATTCCATAGCTAAGCAAATGTTTTAAAATCCCACATTGATGGAACTAAAACCCAAATCATGCATTCAATAATACTGAAAATCCAGTTAAAGATTAGCAACTGATACATGATATGTTCTTAACGAATTGAAACAATATAAAGAAGATATCAATAAAATTTAACTTTTATGCTGGAAGACTATTTTTTGCATTCTGAAATCATGCCTTCAAATATTCAGAATCCAGTTAAAGATTAGCAACTGATACATGACATGTTCTTAATGAATTGAAACAATGTGGCTAAAGAAGATACCGATAAAATTTAACTTTTATGCTCGAAGACTATTTTTCACATTGCACATCAAAAACAATAACAATAGTCTGGGACATACCTTTTCGATATTTTCTCTAATGGCGTATTTGCAAGCCCGCTGGCAGATTTCTGTAATATCAGCTCCACTGAAACCTTGTGTATACCTCGCAAGAGCCCAGAGGTCGACATCTTTTGCCACTGGGGACTTTCTTAGACAAGCTTCAAATATCTGATGACGAGAAACCTCATCAGGGAGAGGAATGTAAATTAACTGATCGAGACGGCCCGGTCTAAGCAATGCAGGATCTATGATATCAGGCCTATTGGTAGCACCAATAATGAAAACAGTTTTCTTGGCAGACATGCCATCCATCTCTGTTAAAAGTTGATTGAGAACTCTATCAGCAGCACCTCCAGCATCACCAACACTGCTCCCTCTCTGAGGCAATCATCATCTAGATTAATATCAATAGTACCCTTACAATATACATGAGATAGATTAATGATTTCTTCTTAAAAATTTAGTCCATTAAGCAGTTTCGCATGTGGTGTTTTCTGTAACATGAAACCATTTGACCTTTGGATCACAGTAATGAAAACAAAGGGAGGGAGATATGATAAAAAGAGAGATTCTGATGGAAAATAATGGACACAGAAAAATAAGTAAAACCGTGAGAATTAGAACCGCTAGAGAGTACAACATTTGAGAGTACGAGTACTAGTGCACAACCATGTTATAGAAATGAGCTAATTCAACTTAATCTGTTTCAGATTAGCAGAAATAAATATTTGAGGGTTTAATGTCATTATCTTTAAGTCCTTGAGTTTGACAATTTATTTCAATGTAAACCCTCCCTTTCACCATCTTCCGGTAACCAAAAAGCAACCGAACAACCTCAAATACCAATGTGAAATGATTAAAAATCGTGTGAAAGATGAGCTACTCCCTTCCCCCCTCCCTATCCAGCAACCAAAAAACAATTGAATGACTCTCAAAAAACAAAAAACTAAATGACTTAAAAAAAAAACACCATGACCACCCTCCCTTCCTACCAACCTCCACCACATGTGCAATAACTTGAAAAATGCAAAATCATCAACCATGTGAAAGATGAGCTACTACCACCCTCCCTTCCAGCAATCCAAAAACATCTAAACAACCTCCCTCACTCCATTGACCAACAACCTAAAAACAAATGAACCACCCCGGGAAACCTTTGTGAGATCATTCAAAAAATGTAAGACTTCCTTTCCTTCAGTAACAGAAAACACTTTAACAATCGCCCTCCCTCCGTCCCTCTTCTACTTGTAACAAAAAAAATGAAACGATCCCAGGAGCCACATGTGAAATGCATCAAACAATGAGGAATTATATGAAAGATTAGTTAAACCTCACAGACCTAGGCAGAAATTACCACTTCCCAATATTATTTCTTCACAATGTTTTATTTCCCTACCATCGTGGACCATGTTGTCTCCAATACTTATAAAAAGCCAACCACATGTGAATCTCTATAACTTAGTCTCCCAGTGAATAAACTAGTCAAGAAAATAGAATGCATAATTAAAGATCAAACCAAACCTGAGTGGCAATCGAATCAAGCTCATCAAAGAAAAGGACACATGGTGCAGATTGTCGGGCCTTATCGAAGATTTCTCTTACATTTGCCTCACTCTCACCAAACCACATGGTAAGTAGCTCGGGCCCTTTGACACTGATAAAGTTGGCTTGGCATTCATTAGCAATTGCCTTGGCAAGCAAAGTCTTGCCACAGCCAGGAGGACCATAGAACAGCACTCCTTTCGAAGGGGACATACCAAATTTCTCAAACTTCTCAGGATGCTCCACTGGATATTGCACAGTCTGCAAGAGGATATAGCAATCTATTGATAATAATCTAACTATACAATGGATAAACCGCTGATACGCTTCCTTCCTCTATAATTACCTCTTGTAGTTCCCTCTTAACATTCTCCAAGCCTCCAATATCATCCCAACTGACATTCGGAACTTCAACAACCTGCTCATGAAATTAAAAGAATATTAGACAATAAAATTTCAGGATGTGACTAAAACTTAGGACAGTTTCCAGAAAATAATTCACAAGGCCCACCGTTTCACGGAGTGCAGATGGATTGCTGGATCCGAGAGCAGTCTTAAAGTGTTCATTTGTGACAGCCATGGAATTGAGTACCTCAGCATCTATGGATTCATCCTCTAAATCGATGACATCCATTTTCTCTCGAATGCATTGAAGAGCAGCTTCAGTACAAAGTGCAGCAAGATCAGAGCCAACATAGCCATGAGTGTCTTTAGCTATCCTCTCCAGATCAACCTGCAGTATAAAAAGGAGTGAAGAAACAAGCACGTTATTTATTTTCACAAAGATAACAAGAAAAATTCTCTGGGGCAGGAGATTACATCATCAGATAGCTTCATGTTCTTTGTGTGAATGCGGAGAACTTCCAAACGTCCAACTTCATCTGGCACTCCAATGTCAATTTCCCGGTCAAATCTCCCGAACCTTCTAAGGGCTGGGTCAATACTGTTTGGCCTGTTGGTAGCTCCAATAACAATTACGTGAGCACGAGATTTGAGGCCATCCATTAAGGTTAAAAGCTGAGAAACAATACGCCTCTCAACTTCTCCATGAGTTTTCTCTCGTTTGGGAGCAATAGAATCAATTTCATCTATGAAAATGATAGATGGAGCATTTTTCTCTGCTTCCTCAAAAGCTTTCCTGAGATTGCTCTCACTTTCTCCAGCTAGTTTGGACATGATCTCAGGACCATTAATACAAAAGAAGAAGGCCCCAGTCTCATTTGCAACAGCTCTAGCTATCAACGTCTTACCAGAGCCTGGTGGTCCATAGAGCAAGATACCTTTAGGTGGTTTAACACCAATAGATTTAAAAAGCTGAGGATGTCGTAGAGGAAGCTCCACAAGTTCTCTGATTTGAGCCATTTGTTTTCTTACACCACCCACATCATCATAACCCACTTCATCAAGTCGGTCTTCATCTTCCCTTTTAACAGGCTCTCCCTCACAATAGATCTCAGTGTCAGGAGCCACCACACAATACTCTGGCGGGTCAGTTTCTATAATCTTGAACTCCACACTTCTCATGCCACCTCTAACAAGGAAGAGATCTCCTTTCCTTACAGGACGATATGCCTCCAGGAAATATGCTGTAAAAGGAATTGGCATAATGAATAAGCATATATTAGGTTTCAGCAAGTGCATTGTTTGCACTATACACGTATAGCATGCATGGAATAACTTCAAAAATAAGTTAAAAAATTTAAAGTGAAGAAATTGTAGAACCTGTTAGAGTAGCTTCAAGATGGACAAAAGGGTTCATCGAAATAAATCAACAGAATATACAACTTACATAACCAATAGTCATTTTACAGTAGGAAAACAGTTATAGGCACTACACCTATGCTGAGAATGAGGACAGATCTCAAATGAGGAAGAGGGCAGAAGTATCCAAATGATCTCCCTCTAGTTCTACATGCACGTGAAGTATAAAATGCAGCATTAATATATTCATTTATAGTTTGACCTGACAAAGTAAGGATCGCCAATACTTTCAACATCGCGAGTAATTTTGAGAGATTTATAATACAAAAATCAGGACAGATCACTTCATATTTTACAACAGCAGAGCAAAGATCCCAAACTATTTGGGAATAGCTACATGGATTTGACTTCCGCATTCAGTTCTACTTAACGCAAAGCCCTCTAAATAGACCAAGTGAGTTGTGACATGTCTAATGCCATATCCCAAGTATGGGTGTGAGTTTAGCCTGAAGATTGAAAATCGCTCGAAAATCGCTCAATATTTAGCTGGAATCGAGCTCGAATAGAAAAGTTTGAGCCGAGCCACGAGCCAATTTTTTGGCTCGATGTATTTTCCGAGTCAAGTTCAAGCCATAGTTAGCTCAAATCGACTCGAATCGAACTTGGCTTGTTGATATTACTATCATTAAATTTTGTATATATAATTTATTTCATAACACTAATGCCTTGTTTGGTTCGAGGCAGTTTTTTTGTCCAACACAAATTTTAACTATAAAAATTAACTTTATTTCACATCCAATACAAATACGGATATTAGAATTTAGTATTTCATATTTTACATATTTTTTAATATTAAAATAAATTTCTCTTCCATTAAATTTAAAAAATAAAATATTTTTCATTTATTTAAAAAAAATGCTCGAACCAAACAAGGCCTAAATGTTATTTCTTGTCCAGTTGGCAAATATGTAATTCAGAATTTTTAGGCCAACTAGCGAAGGATCAAAACCTGATTTTGTCTCTTTTTATCATTTAATTTTATAAAACGGTATCTGGAATGTTCTGCTTTTAGATAATCGTTGGATCAATATGAGATGATTAGAGCTGTCCATTAACCATATAAATATCTTATCCTTATCTACTCTCGTGACCCCGTCTCCGCTCCTCCTTATGTCTTTCCATCCGAAGAAATCCTAAGATTTCAGTCTCCTCTTCTCCTTCAGTCTTTTCGTTCGGAGAAACCCTAACGTTTCTATCTCCACTTCTCCTTCGGTCCTTCCGTTCGAAGAAATCCTAAGGTTTCTGTCTCTGCTTCTCCTTCGGTCCTTCCGTCTGGAGAAACCCTGAGGTTTCAGCCAGTCAACCGGCCCCCAGTCGATCGTCAGGTGAAGTGGCCCCTCTCTTTTTCTCTTTCATGAATCTTGATTACAATAACTATTTGTGCTACCAAAGCTTTTTTGGACATCAACGTGTAGTTTCTCCCTTTCGGTGCTCATTTTTTCAGCTTCTTTGGTAGTTTTGTGACTTATGAGCTAGTGTTTTCTCTATTTGGATAATTATATTTAGTTGATTTTTCTCCATTTCTATCATTTATTTTTCTTATGATTCTCAGTATTTTTTCTCAGTTTTTCTCAGTGTAGACTTTTACTGTTTTTGTTGGATTTTTGGCTTTGAGTTATATTTTCTAAAGAATTTTGGCTGTCCATTGTTGTTATCTCAAAGCCCTATCATGCAAGTTGATATTTTGCTATTATCTCGTGGTCCTCATCTCATGACGAAACTTGTGCAAGTTGGTGTTTTGCGGAACCACTATTATCTATTTTTTGGATTTTTGTTTGCTAACTTTTATTATCCTATAACCTTTTCATGCAAATTAATATTTTGCTATTATCTCATGGTTCTAATCTCATCACGAAACTTGTGCACGTTGGAGTTTTGCTAAATTGCTATTATTTGTTCTTTGGGTTTTCATTTGCTAAATTTTGTTATCCCATAGTTCTATCATACAAGTTTTTTGTTGTTTTTGTGGTCATCTCAGAGTCACATTATGTATATTGATGCCTATCATGCAAATTAATGTTATGTTATTATTGTAGTTAGTTTATTTCTTTATACGTGTTAGGCTGTTAGCTTATCAGTTTATCACTTAGCTATCACTCTCATAGTATGATTACATTCCATTTGATGTCTTTTTGTGTCTCTGTCAGAAATGTCAACCCAAAATCATTCAAATGACTCTAATAGCTGCTCCAATCAGCAAGATGCAGAACCTGCAATTGTTGAAACTACTGCTGCTGCTCTTAGTAATGAGGAGCATGTATTACCATTGCCTGAGGGTGATGTTGAAGTAGAAACACAAAAAGGTATCAAACAATGGTCTGATGTTTGGAAGCACTTCACTTCTGTGTCTGTGATAGCTAAGGACAAGGCTGTTGAAAAAGCACTTCACTTCTGTGTCTGTGATAGCTAAGGGCAAGGCTGTTGAAAAATGAAAGTGCAATTACGGTAGCAAAGTTTATGTCAAGCAAAAAATTGGCACTACCTCTCAATTAAATAGACATATACAAGCTTATCATTATAGCAAAACTGATGAGGGTGAGATGATAGGTAAAAGGCAGAAGCTTTTTAATGTTGAGTTAGAAGATATAGAAGATCTTGAACTTGTAGTTTTTTTGTGTGTTTCTACTGTTTACAATCATAGTAGAGTGAAGGCTACAATTGCTAAAATGATTATTGCACATAAGTACCCTTTTATGATGGTTGAACATCGATGGTTTAACATCTTATTGAAGTCATTAAACTCAAACTACAGAAAATTTCAAGATTCACCATCAAAGATGAATGTTTAAAAGTATATGAGATGGAGAAGGAGAAGTTAAAAAATAATCTAAAGTTAGTTGAGAGTTTCTTTGACTTGTGATTGTTGAGCTTCGAACCAAACAGTGGGTTAATTGTGTCTTACGGCACACTATATAGATGTGGATTGGAATTTACAGGCTAGGATCCTTAGTTTTGCTGACCTAGACCCTCCACATATAGGCATTGTCATAGCTAAGGCCATTTCTGATATATTACTATAGTGGGGGCTTCAAAGTAAGGTTGATACTATCACATTAGATAATGCATCAGCAAATGATATAGCAGCTAGAAATTTAAAGTCTTTATTTAGTAGATGTAGTTTTCAGTTTCTGGGTAGATATTTTCATGTCAGATGTGCAACACATATATTGAATTTAATGATTCAAGATGACATCAAAGTTATAAAGAAGATAATTGACAAAGCTAGAGAAAGTATACTGTTTATCAAGAGATCTCCTAGTAGATTGCATAAATTTAGAGAGATTGCTAGGCAGTTGGGATTGTCCACACAAAAGGATTGTGTCTTGACGTCCCAACTAGGTGGAACTCGACAGACAAGATGCTAGATTCAGCCTTCTTTTATAAGAGTGTTTTCCCTAGATATGCTTCTAGAGATTTAAATTATTGTTGGTTGCCATTAGATTTTGAATGGTAATAATATGAGAGAATTCGTGAAGTATTATTTGTTTTTAACTCTATTACTGAAGTTTTTTCGGGATCTTTATATCCTACAACAAACAGATTTTTATCCAACCTAGTTATGATTAAAAATGTGTTACATAAACTGAATTTTCAACCTTAGCAGATATGGCAAGAAAGATGAAGGAGAAGTTTGATAAGTAAGATGAAGGAGAATATAGCTTACTATACAAAATATTTACTATAGCTTACTATACAAAATATTTACTATAGCTTACTATACAAAATATTTACTATAGCTTACTATACAAAATATTTACTATAGCTTAGGGACATCAAGACAGTTATTTTATTTACTATATTATTTATGTGCTAAGGGATAAATGTGCTAAGGGACCACTAGAACCTTATAATTACTACAACTTACTATAGTTATATAAATGTGCTGAGGGACCACTAAAATCTTTGAAAATAGCTATAGTAACTATAGTAACTATACAAAATATTTACTATATCAGTTATTAAAATATTGTGGTCCCTTAGCACAGTTATCCAATCTTACAAGCTTACTATGGTCATCATTTATGAAAATAACTGCTATGGTCATCATTTATGTGCAAGAGGAGAATATTTTGTATTTTCATCTTACAAGTTGTTATCCAAAGATTTATGTGCAAGAGTAGATTGATAAAAAGATGAAAATAGTAACTGAAGCATTGCATGAATTATTTGCATTTTATACAATTGACAGAACTTGTAATGCAGTAGGATCAAGTGGCCAAGTTGGCTTATCTTGTTTGCAATTTAGTAATTCTATAAGAGATGCATTATCTGATTTATATGACTATATTAATTCTAGTAGTCCCTTAGCACCCCAAAAGACAGATTTGGAGATCTATTTGGAAAAACTAACAGTAAAATATTCTAATACAAATTTTAATATTCTTGATTGGTGAAAATGTTAATCAAGTTCAAAATATTATCGAAAATAGCTAAGGATATTTTTACTATCCAGATAACAATCGCTGCTTTAGAATTTGCATTTAGTGCCGGTGGAAAAGTGTTAGGGGATTATCGAAGTGCTATTTCTCCAAAAACTCTTGATGCACTTGTTTGTACTGGAAATTGGATAAGGGCAGCACACAAGCCATATGCAACAAAAAATAACACCAAAATGTAGGAAGTCTGTGGACTCAACCAATTAGCCATTCAATTTTTTACAGAGTTACATCGTAGGGCACAATCTCAAATCTCTAACCCAAGTAAAGAAAATAAATAAATAAAATAAAATCAATCAGTGAATATTTATCTAAATAGATTAAGCATTGAGAGACAATAACATTATAACAAACTGCACTGAGTACTTACTTCACAACCTAAAAAATATTTCAAAAGATAAAAACAATGCCTGTATGTATTCACCAAAAAAGAAGTGAAGCAAGTTCCAAAAAAAGTGAAGCACATTCCCAAAAAAAATTTTGTCAGCAACTGTCACAAGGCAGAAGAGTTAGCCAAACTATTTGAAATTGAAACATCTAAATTTTCCTCTATTAATATGTCATACTGTAGATGAATAATGAATAAATTAGGGTAATAACAAAAAAATGAATCAGATAATTTTTAAACTACTAGCCAAACTTACAATTGGGCCTTTAGTAAGCATAAAATGAAATGTATAATGAACAGATACTTGCACTAATTGCTGAGGCTTCATATTTGATATGCAGCAATAATAGCTGGTTTTGTATAAATGCAAACTTAGATTATCAATTTTACAGATTTTCTGAGGGACTTTAAAATCTCAAATCTTACATGATTTTAGATCTTTTGGTTTCTTTGGTGGTTTATTTTTTTCACAGGTTTTATATTTGTTGTTACGTACTGGATCACTGGTTGCTGTGATTACTGAGGATTGAGAATATAAACAATTGTAGCATTGCTAACATTGTATCATTGAGACTACTTCAAGTTTTACGAGATGCGACATGCAACTATCAAATACTATTTATTATTTCTGCATAGTACTTTGTAGTGAAAATAGAAAGGTTAAAAGTTTTTCATGTTGTAATATTACAGAACTCTGTATTTGTACACATGTATTGTGCTTATTATAATAATTCTAGGAAATAAAAGTATAATTTTTTTATTTTGCGAAGTAAATTTTTATCTATACATGATATTTTGTTCATATATGATTTTTGTATGTGTTTTAATTATTTTAAAATTATTTAATGTAAAATTATGTATTTTTTGAGCTAGCACGATCCATGAACGAGCCAACTCGATCATTATTCGAGCAGGCTCGAAGTCGAAAATTTTCGAGCAGAGCTAGCTCGAACTCGTCAGATTCGAACTTTGAGTCAAGCTCGATCCTATATGTAAACCATCAATCCGAGTTCGAGACTTGAATGATTTGACTCGAACTCGGATCGTTCTCAACCTTAATCCCAAGTCATTTCTTTATCTTATCCCTCTCTTTACTATCGTGATTTGGACCACCTCACAATTATAGGTCAACAATAGGTTTGACTTAACCACCTTAACATCCCTATCTTCAATAGGTGTCACATCCACTTTCTCTCAAACACAATCACTTTTAATATGGTCTAACTTAGTGTGACCACTCATCCATTGAAGCATCTGCATATCCAACACACTAAACATATGGATATTTTCTCACTTAATTACCCACTACTTACTCCCAAATAGCATTGCTAATCAGATAGAAGAATTATGATAATTTTTCCATTAACTTGATGGGCATCTTTACATCACATAGAAATTTTCATAGTTTATCAATTACATTGTGTTACCTATTAAGATCAAGCAAATAATCCAATGAAGGTAGCAAACAAGTCATCCATGAAAAATATTATGTTAATTTCAAGAAAAATATTATGTTAACACACAAAAAAAAGTAAAGGCAAAAACAATATGAAATCTCAAGTACATAATTAAATCACTTGATTAAAAAAAATTAAATCACTTCATTTAGAGCCCTCTCCCCAGAAAAAAAAAATTTATAAAAGTGAAAGATTAGATTGAGTCTCCTGAATGAAAAACAAAAAGGAGAAGGGCGGAACATCTCACACCATACAAACATGTAAAACTCAATATCTCAAAAAAATATTTAAAACTATTTGCTAAATGCAGTGCTCTACAAATTTCTAAACACCATGCTTAATTGCTCATCACCATTGGATGAAAATAAAAATGAAATTCATCCGGCTTCCTTGGATAAATCCATGAATCAATAGTAAAGCAGTGCTCACTTATGGCTGCACAAGGCCCATTTTGCAACCAAAGCCCCACCAAGCAAATACTGGAGGGCACCTCCAAAGGTGGATGGTATTCCTACTTAAGAAGAACAACTAAATTCACAAATTTTAGATGCCATATTTCAAGCATAATGCTAAAGAGAAACAGCTAAAATATAATGGATAGCTGATGCAGATCAAGTTAACATTCATACAAACAAAAGAAGAGTAAAAGGTACCATCTTGACATAATAAGTTGCTCACATAATATACATCAAGGCTCCACTGTATCATGCTTCCCTAAAACACTTGAAAAGCTTGTCAAGTGAGGTGACCACATTCTGTCACATTCTAAACTTTGTGGTTCCTAGTTGAAACAATCAGTGCTTACAGATCCAATCTTATACTATACATCATGCCCAATGTCAAGGAGGAGGTTTCCTGGGTCATTATATAACAGTTTGACAACGATTACCTAATTATAAGATGAAAACAGTTGCATCGCTTAAAACAACAAAAAAAAAGTATAAAAAATCAACCCAGCAAAGTACAGGCTACAATCTGCAGGTCGAAGTAAAACAAAAATTGGGAATTTGAAGTTCAGCCAAAGTGAGAATGGAACTCACGCTTCAAATATGCATCAAAGAGATTTCCAGTGACGCCCTCAATGGTGTCATCAATTGGTAGTATATGCACACGCTTTCCATATTTGACATCTGGGCACTGGTGGACAGAAACCACGTCTCCAAGCCTCACTCTGAGATTTGATCGAACAACTTTGTTCATCCTGATTTTAGGCTCCTCACATGTTTCATCAGCAAGAACGATGCAAATCGTATCTCTTCTTTTCTTTCCCTATAAGTATCAAAAACAAGATAATGATATTACTTCAGCACATAACAAACAAATAAGGGGAAGGAAATAACCAAACAGGTCCATAAACTTCGGCTTGCATTCAAAAGCGGAACTAAAAGCAACTGAAGTATAAGGCAACCTCAAGCATTCATTACTGTTTGTGCGAGTCCTGTTATCAAAACCTCGAGGAACCACCAAAAACTCAATTAACGAGAACTCTCCTATATTGACATATGAAATAAGGCACAACGAACCATTTTAAAAACCTTAATTCTGTACAGTCTGCACCAAGACTTATCCATTGCTTCGTTGATTCAACCGGAAAACCCTAAACACTAGCAAATCAACGCACATCTCCAACCGCATGAAAACCACAGATCTACCACTTCTTAACCAAATCCTCATACCACAACACAAAACTCGCCCCAAAAAAGGCCCAACATACCTTAAGCGTGATGGTGTCCCCACGGAAGAGCTGCAGCTTCTCCATGGTCTCCGGGTGCATCGACACGACGGAGTTGTCGTCATTGATCGCTTCGTCCACAATCAGCCGATTAGGAGACTTCTTCCGCTCCAGAATCGCAGTGCTGAAATCCTTCTTGCCCGATTTTCTGAAATCCCCCGAGGCCGTAACGAAACAAGGCAAAATCGCATCACAAACCTCAGAACTAGCAAATCACCACGATAAAGATCGTAAAAGCCACAGAAACCAGAAGAAAGTGTTCTTACGGATCCAAAGAGGAAGCCTCGCCATGATCCGCAATCGGATCCGAGTCGCAGAAGCCGAATCTAAGCAGAAAGGGAGAGAGAGGAAGAGAAGAAACAGAGAGACGACGACGACTACGACGACGAAAAGAGGGGAGGAAGAAAGAGTTGTCCTCGGAGGAGATTGCGTGCCGCGAAAATAATGCGCACGTGGAATGACATCCGGCCGTTGATTTGCTAGATGTAAGCGGTGGATTGCTGATCGGATGGCTTCTTCGCTGTTGGATCTTTGTGGAAGCCCGAAGATGCAGAGCCGTTTTAAATATTTATAATATAATAAATAAATTTACAAATTTATAATTCTTTTTGATGGGTGCAAACTTATAATTTAAATATTAAACATTTTAGTTTAATGTATTAAAGGTCATTTGATTCGATTTTTTTTACATTATAAAAAATATATATTTTATTTTTAAAATTTAATAAAAAAAGTTATTTAAAAATACGTAGGATATAAAATAAAATTAATTTTAATATTTTTATTAAATATAAAATAAAATTTATTTTTATAATTAAAATTTCTATTAAATTAAAAAAATAGGGCAAACTAAGTAAAATGTAATTACATATATATATATATATATTACATTAATTATATAATAAATGCTAAAATATTACTCTTTCTTTGGTATAATAAGATATGAGTTTTTTGAAGTTAATAAATTTTTAATAAATTACGAGATTGTAGTAATACGATTTTATTTTCAAATGTAAAGTTGAGATCAGATAAACCACTCATTAAACTAGAAAAGAGATTATATATATATATATATATATATATATATATATATTATTGATGTAGGATATAGGAAATCCCAAGGAACATCAAAAAAGAAAAAAGTCCTGAGAGACGGCGGCATGCAGAAGGATAAGCCTGATAGTTGAGGCTTAAGAGAGAGAGAGTTCGGGGCATCTAGAAGAGCACACAACAATTTAAGGTGGTTCAGTGAGGAAATCCTCTACGTCCACCGAGTGATCAACGAAGAAATTTCACTAATGGAAAAGGTAGCAGTAAAGGCTAATATAAAGAGCTTATAAGAGGGAGAGAGAGAAAGAAGGAGAAAGAGCTTTTCTTATTCTCAGGCTCCTGTTTTACAAGAGGTGATAGAGGAGGGATTCTACTTTTCCTGGGGTGAGTCCTCCTTTTTTGATCTTCGATCTTGAATCTCTGATGTTGGATGCCCTCTGCTTGAAGACTGTTCAGAGGTATTTATAGGCGATGGATTGCATAGCTTTGTCCTGATTTTTCGGGGGAAAGGATGTGAACAAGCTCTGAGCTCGCGCCGCTTGTTGGCCACCGGAGGGACCAAAAGCCGCAAAAGGAGAATGCTAACATTTAATATTGGTATTACTTCTGCGGATCCGTGATAGCTAAGGCATGCGGACCCTTGATTTGCGTGTCTTGAAAAGAAGGCCTTGTACGGGGAACAACGCGGTTTGGCCAAGCTGATTATGACAGGCACTGCTTTGTAACATCGTCATCGACGTTATCAGGGATGGTCTTGACTCGTCGTGGACGAGGCTTGGTTGACCCCTCGTGTCCGAGGTTTGATTGAACCTTTGTGTCAGAGGTTTGACCGGGGTCAGAAATCTGTGAGAACAGATAGATGAATTAGTAAGTAAATAAAAGTTAAGTGCCAATTAGGCATACAATAGGGATGCAGCGCTGGAACCATGTATTAACATATATAATCTCTTTTGAATATTTCGTATGAATAACGATACGTGCTATTATAATTGAAAATTTTATACGAACAAAATTATATATTAAAAGTTCATTTATAATATATTAAGTAAATTTAATTATACAATAAATTATTGATAGAATCATATAATTTACATATTATATTTTTAAATTAAAACTATAAAGATCTATTAAGTTTATATTTTAATTTTATTTTATTTTATTTTTAAAATTTAAAAATTTAGTGAAATAATTAAATAATATTAGTAATTTAAATAAAAATATTTCAAAAAATATAAACTAAATATAGTTTTGGTAAACTATAAGAACATTGGGTATTACTTAATAAAGAATTTCTATTATTTTAAAATAAAAAATATATATTATAATTTAATTATTTTTTAACTTCTTATTTAAAAATTATTAACAAAATAAAATATTATTTTAATTTAATTTGACATGTTTATAAATGCGGAGGTGACATTTATCTACTAGACAATACAGTGAAAGTTACAGTTTCGTTATCTTAAAATTTTATTATTAAAAAAATAATTAAAAAAACTATTTATATGTAGTGATTCAAACGATCAGATGAACAGATTTTATTTTATTTTATTTTATTTTTTCCTGAAAAATCGGAGAATTTTATTCATCAAGCCCAATCTGCTAAAAGAGGCAAACCAAAGCCCAGGCTATTACAAAGACCTGCAAAGGCCCAGGCCCATTACAAGTAGATTAAATTATAAGATACCAATAACACCCTGTTTAGCATTGAGTGCGCGCCACGTGGACGTGTGGATCCCACCCCAATCCTATATGGTATGTCCCATTAAACGTCGAACAACCATTCGTTTATTTGAATAATAAGTAGGACCGTTACCGATCCGATTTCGAGTCGAGCCAATGCTGGCTCGAAATCGAATTTATTACATTTTGATCGACTCGAGCTCAATTGAGTTTGACTTCAAGCCGGCTCAAGTCGATTCCAATCGATTTCGAGTAGATTTTGATTCATTTTTGAGCCGGCTTGAAAATGAATCAAATCTCAATTTTTTTTGAGCTGATCTCTCGACTCAATCAGGTTTACCAACCTCAAAATAAATTTATTTTTATTTTTAAATTATAAAAAATATTTAGCTATTATCTTTCTATAACTAAATATTTCGATTTCAATGTAGATATTAAATCTCGCGGTCAATTGGCGATGATTGTTTTTAAATTTTTTTTAATAAAATAAAAATTTATTTTTTTATCTTTAATATATAAATTTTAATATAAAATAATTCATTTTACATCACATTTATTTATTTCTCAAAATATAATCAATTTTATTCTATAAAATATTATAATTAGAATGGCCTCTGATCTAACTGAATAGTGGCTAATAGTTTGTAGGGTGAAACTTTTTAATTTGTAATTTGACTTTCAAATTTTTTTTTGATTTTAAAGAAGAGCAATTTAAGGATATATATATATATATAAAAGATAAAAAATAAAATAGTTCTATTAAAATATATAAAATGTAAAATAATATTAATTAATTTTTTAAGAATTATATGTGGTATAAATAAATTAATTTTTAATATTAAATTTTTTATAAAATAAATATAATATAATTATTTATTTTTAATATCAAAAATATTTTTGACTTATTTTCCAGTCCTACCTAATGCCAAGATAACAAAATCTCAAACACAGTCCCTAAAGTCTTTTCTTAATTTACTTAATCCACCAGATTGCAACTAATAATTTAAGTTAATTTTTTATTTGATAAATAATCATTCTAGCCATCACAACTTTAATTTATTTTTAAAAAAATTAAAAATTAATTTTATTTTATATTTAATATAATTATTTTACATTTAATATAATTTTTTTAATAAATTATAATTTTTAATATAAATAATTCACTTTATTTTAATACATTCCTAAAGTAAAATTATACACTAACCTTAGTGACCTGAATGTAATTTCTTAAAAACTTTACGTTAATCTGTAAAAGGTTTAATTGATTGGCACCTAGAAACAATTAACCACGAATAATTACAAATTGGTAGAGCTTTCGCTTTCGTTTCAAAGGACGTGACAAGAAGGGCTTTGAAATTCGTGCCATCCACCGCACAACGTTCAAAGGACATGCTATAATCCTATTATTTTAATAATATATTAGAATTATTTTCAGGGCAAATTACACTCAGGTCTCTGAGTTTAAGGTTTATTGTTACACAGGTTCATGTTTTTAAAATTTAACATTGAGGTCCTTAGTTTTCAAAAATATCATCTGGGTCCTTTTTTTATTTTTTTATTATTATAAAATTATTAAAATTATCATTATACCCTTACCCTCCCTCCTTCCAACAGATCTGGCAGCCGCGCGGCCCTGCGCCGGCGCCGGTGGCCTCGCACGGCCGCATGACCCCGCTGGCGGCTGGGTCGCGCGGCCTCTGTGCGCGATGCAATCGGCGACGGCTGGGCCGCAGCGGTCGCGCGACGCAGCCGACGACCCGGCCGCTCGGCGGGGAGCACCCTCGGGGGCCTTATGCGGCGCGCAGCGATTTAAGGGAGGGAGGGTAAGGGTCACCACGCCGCCCTGCTCTGCCGCCGGCGGCCTCGCGCGGCCGCATGACCCCTTGGCGTTTGCTGCATCGCACGCAGCAGGCCTCGCGAAGCAGCCGGGGCAGCACACTGCCGCGCGACTAACGCGCGGCTGCATGGGCTGCGCGCCATGCAGCGGCCAACGCGACCCCAGGCAGCCGGCGAAGTCATGCTGTCGCGCGCGAGCCGCGACTGCCGTTGCGCCGCCACAGCGAGGCCGCCGGTGCCGGCAGCGTCGCGCGGCCGCTGCGCGCAGCGGTCGCCGGTTGCATCGCGCACAGCGACAGCGCAACCCAGCCGCCGGCTGAGTCATGCGGCCTTGCGAAGCCGCCGACGGAGTCTAAATCTTCCACTTTCACACTTAGTTCCCACCTTGATGACCCTTCTTCTAGTAAACCAAGGACAGCCTCGAAGTCTATGGTTTCACTCTCTCCTGAGCCGATGATGCCATCAGCCGCTCTTATGCGGCCGTGCGAGGTCGCCGCCGGCGGCGCAGGGTCGCACGACTGCCGGATCTGTTGAAGGGAGGGAGGGTAAAGGTATAATGGTAATTTTAATAATTTTGTAATAATAAAAAAATAAAAAAAGGACCCAAATTATAATTTTGAAAACCTAGGGACCCTAATGTTAAATTTTAAAATTGTGGACCTGTGTGATAATAACCTTTAAACTCAAGGACCTGAGTGTAATTTGCCCTTATTTTTAATAAAGCTCTTACTTTATTTTTAAATATAGTTAATAAATATGCACAATAATAATTCACTACCACATGCAGCAATTTATCATCATTTTAGTGGAATTTCATATAAGTTATAGAATATTTTTATAATATTTATAAATTTTTTAATTGTTTATAATTAGAGAGAATTACATACATACCCCTTAAATTATCTTGAATTACATATTAAACCCCTTATTTTTTAGTTTTACAACTTAACCCCTAAATCATCCAAAAATAACATATTTAGGTCTTTCTCAAGATTTTCAAAGTATATTTTTTGCTGATTTATAATTATTTGGATGTTTATTACTAATAATATATATATACAAATATTATAAATATATTTGCAAATACATGTATTCTACTAGTTTTCATTTTTGGATGATTTAGAGGGTTAAATTGTAAAATTAAAAAATGAGGGATTTAATATGTAATTCAAGATGATTTAAGGGATATGTATGTAAATGCCCCTTATAATTAAGTATAAAATTTTTAATATTAAATATGTAAATATTATAATATATAGATGAGCGTTTAATTATAAGAAATATAAAATATATAATCTTTATGTACAGATCTAATTAAAAAATTAGTGAAAGAAATTTTAGCATAAGGAGCTATTAATTTTTTATTTTTTATTATTGTGCTCTAGTATTAATTTCAATTATATTTATTCAAATAGGTCAACAGAATAAGTAAAAAATTAAAATGTAACTATCAAAAAAGTAATAAATGCTTAACTAAATTTGACCAAAAAATATATGTGTAAATAAAAAAATAAAATTAGCAAAAAAAAAAAATTACTACATGATATTATATTTGATGGTAATTCTTTGCTTACTATTAAAGTACTAAAAAAGTTTGAAAAAGGATATGCTTATGATTGACTTTAGTATTAAATTTATAAAATAATTATTTAAAAGCTTTAGTTCAGTAGAAATTAATTTAATTAAAAGAAAAAAATAAATTAGCTCACTGATTTATCAAATATGCCCTAATTATTGACACAACAGTTTTGTGATATAGAAATTATTCTTATTTTGTTAGTGAAGTAATTTAAAAAGAATATATCTATTTTTTCTAATATAATTATGATATTTTAATAAAAAAATATTTTTTGAGGTTTAACTTATATATCACAAATGCCAACATACTAAAATTATCTCACAACAATTCATTATTATTTTTGTTTATTTTTTATCTCGTCCCTCACCTTTATCTTATATTTGGAATTGATTTGGAAATATTTGAATAAAAGAATTTTCAATTGATGATTTTTAGTGAATTTGTGACGGAGATTTTATTTGAAAAATAGTTAAATAATTAAAATTAAATTAAATAATTTATTTAATTTGAAAATTATTGTGATCTATACGCAAATATCGGTAACTAAGAGGTACCCGTTCATTAAAAAAAGAAAAATGAGGTACCCATCTGCTCTTTACCCCTGAAGCCGCAAAGAAAATCCGTCTGCTCTGTTTTTCACTTGCTCTGTGAGGGAGAGGGAGCTTTACGCTTCACTGCCACTGTAATCGAGGCCCTCTCTCTCTCTCTCTCTCTCTCTCTCTCCCTCCTCTCGCTCGTTCGTTCGCTCCTCGAGCTTTCGACTGTCGCCTCTTTAGTCTTTTTCAGCTTTAGTGAAAGGGAAGGCAGCATTTCGGGAACCGGGGAGAAAGCGAAATCCAGCGCCGTTGTCTGCCTGCAGAACTCCGTTTCCGTTCTTTTTCAGGATGGTTTGAGTTATGCGTTCAGTTAAGAAAATGGGTTTTGCTAATCCCACTCCTTTATCCTCAATGACTGGTTTTACAAGCGGAACTGTTGGTTTTGGTGCTGCTTGGTAAGGCTTCAATAGATGTTCTGTTTTTTTTTTTTTTCCATTGATCCCTTTTGGGTTTGGTTTTTTTTTTGGGCCTTGGAGCCTAGTTTTGGAGGTGAGAGGATGGAAATATATTTGTGTGTGCTCTCGTAATGTATATTTTCCTGTATGGAGTGCCTCTTCATTATACTTTGGATGACTTTGTGTAATTTTTTTGTTTTCGTTAAGTGTTTAGTTTGCTAGGGTTTCTTGGTGCTTTCAGTCTTCTTGCTATATGAATGCGGTTGATTCTCATTGAAAATGATGCTTTAGCTGCGATAATGTTACTAAGAACCTCTGCTTCAATTATTTTTTTTGCTAATAAGCCTCTTCTTCATCTTGTAAGATGAGTCATTCAGCTACTTGTATTTTGCCTTCTTGTTCGTTAAGGTGTGATAATCTAATTAGAAAACGCTTCCAGTTAGATAAAAATAGGCATGCTATCTGACATGGCTAATCTGAAAGAGCTTTCTTTTTGTTAACTGAATATTTTGAACTTAGTGAATTTTGGTCTCACAATGTTTTGGTGTAGGATAATGAAGTAAATTTACAATCCTTGTGCTCATTCTGAAATCCAAATGTTGAAGTGATCTTTCCCTTTTCTCCTTTCAATTGAATTTTCTGGAAAGTAAGTCTTTTGTGTATCTTACGTTCAATATCTAATCTATGCAGGCCATTTCTTTTCAGTTACATCTAAAGTGAACAATATTAATCAGGATATGGCAATGAAATTCACAGAAGCTCCTCAATCAGTAAAGCTCCATCAAGATGGTCTTTTCTCATTCAGATTTCTAGATAATCAGAATAAGTTCTTAGTCATGTGCACTTAAATCATGTGTACTTATAATGAAGTAGTAATTTAACACGGGGGAGAGGAATAGTAATGGAAGAAATACAATCTTACTCCGATAATTATAGATCATCCTCATCTTCTGCAAGTAGTCCTATAGGTAAAGCACCTGCTGGTGCCTTCTTCTACTTGAGGAAACCTGGTGCTCTAAGAAGGCCGATTTCATTCGAGGATTCACCTGAGTGGGATGATGTGGAGATTGATCCTCCAATGGAGGGGGTAGATTCTATCCATATTACAACGACAACTGCATCACCTTCGCCTTCAAAGGTCAACAGTGGATCGCTTCCGTCGCCATCAATGCCAGATGCTTCTTCTTCAATTGTCGAAAGAAAGATTGCTGGGGCATCAATTGTATGGAAGGATCTTTGTGTTACAATAAAGGGAAAGAGGAAGTATTCTGACAAGGTGATTAAGAATTCAAATGGGTATGCATTGCCAGGGACACTTACGGTTATAATGGGACCCGCTCGATCCGGGAAATCAACAATGCTAGGGGCGATCGCAGGTTATGCTCCTTTGAACTAATCAGAGACCATTGATGTTTCTAATGTAGTGACTTGATTTTTGCAATAAGTGATCAGCAAATCATATCAATTTGGCTCTTGGCTATGCACATAATAAGACGGAATTTAATCATCCAATCTATGCCAAGAATTGTAGCCTATTGGTTAAAGTATATAAGTTTATCATGGCTTTAGATCTTAAATGTAAGAACTTATACTTCTATGCTAATTTGAAAAAGATTTAGGATAAATATATTCAAATTTTCTATATAAAAAGTAGTTCCTTCTTGCCTGCCACACTTTATGAGGTTGATTCATGAGTGTGGGACTAAAGATATGTTTTATAAATACCCAATTTTACATGTTAATCTATTTGTTTATGATTGTCACACTGGGCATTCTGATTTTTTAGGTAGACTACGTGCTCCAGCGAGAATGTATGGTGAAATTTTTGTGAATGGGGTGAAATCTCCAATGCCTTATGGATCTTATGTAAGTTTCTTCAACTTCTTTCTATTTCCTATTATCTGCTTTTCTGTCAATTTCATATACTCATGTGATTTACAGAAAAACGACCCCTGTTACATAGAGCTGCCAATTATCTTTGAAACTTGAAAATCACTCAATGTTTCAATTGTAATCAATTAGAAACCTGTTTAATTTTCCTGTGAGTCAATGTCAACGACTTAACTATCTTGAATGGGGATTAATTCAACTGCAATACTTCATATATTCTTAATGACTTGTATTTGGGCTTTTAAATTGCAAAAATGGGGTATCTGACGTGTGCGTATATGTGTTATGAAGAATTTAAGTGAAACATACTAAAGTATAGATACACTTTTGATACATATGAATTTAATTAATAATGTTCTTTGTGATATTGTTAACACATATTATACATTTAATTAAAAAAAAAGACGGTAATTCAGCTCAAATTAACCAGAAAATCACTCAAAACTGAATCATGTTTAGTTGACTTGAAGTAAACTCTCACAGCTGAAAATTTCTATTTGGAGTTGAATTTGATGGTTGACTAGCTTGAACTTGACTCTTTCTGTGATTATATTAGAGTACCCATTTTTATGTGGTGGCATTTTTCAATCGCTGTGTTTAATAGATTGAGGTTAGCTCTCTATGGACTGCTGCTATAAGCTTATAACTAGTTGAACATTCTGCTTAAGTGCTTAAATACCATAGATTTCTGCAAAATTATTTGTTAATCACAGAGTAACATCTCTTTCTTGTAATTATCTTGGTTTATATGAAGACTTACTTGATTGCAAACTTATTACACATGTTAGAATGGTGCAATTACATCACTAATAAAATAGCTAGCAAAAGGTTCCCCCCTCACCCATCTTGATACACAAGAGACCGATTGCTTTCATTTTCTGACTATGTGGTTATGGATGTTGCTGCTAACTATTCATGTTGTCAGGGATATGTTGATCGGAAAGATGTCTTGATCGAGTCACTTACTGTACGAGAGTCTTTATACTACGCAACACTTCTTCAACTTCGTGGTTCCTTCTCTCAGAAGAAGGCTCTAGTAGAGGAGGCTATCAACGCAATGTCTCTGGGAGACTATGCAGACAAGCTCATAGGCGGTCACTGTTTTATGGAATGTCTTCCTTGTGGTGAAAGGAGGCGCTTAAGTATTGCTCGGGAGCTTGTAATGAGGCCACGCTTATTATTCATTGATGAACCACTTTACCATCTCGATAGGTTGCTTTCAGAAAGTTCTTTAGCTCTCGGTTGTTTTTTGATCAAAGAATTGCAATGTCTGGTCCTCTAAGTCTGGTTATACTCTTTTCTTAACAGTGTATCAGCTCTACTTTTGATGGTCACACTGAAGAAACTTGCAAGTACTGGCTGTACCCTTATTTTTACAATGTACCAAAGCAGTACAGAAGTTTTTGGTCTCTTTGACAGGATCTGCTTACTTTCCAATGGCAATACATTATTTTTTGGAGAAACCTTGGCATGTTTGCAGGTAAAATTCTCGAATTGTACTATTTAAAAGTTTACAGCAATAAATTATAGAAAATTAATGTTTTGCATTTTGTTCATCCCCATGCAGTAACAGATTATCTCATAATAAGCAGTTTTTTTGTGGTGTTTCCAAATAGTTATTTATTAGTAATTTTGCGCATTAAGAGGTCTCATCTTCCTTTTGTATATGAGGCGTATGATTGAATATTGTACTGTAGATGCTTTTATTGCTTGTTATTTCCCTTTTCCCCCTATTTGCTAATCTAATTTATATTTTTCTTAAGAGTTAATTTTGCATGTCTCTTTTGTAGGATCTAGATGTTGTCTAAGGGGATTTTAATGAACGATCACAATAATAAAAGCTATTATACTTGAACAAAAACATTAATAGAAACAATGAGATGAAACAGAAGTAATATTAAAATTAGAGAAAGAATGAGAACATGTGATATAATGTGGTTAGGCTTTTTTAGTCCGCATTCATGGCCTGAAGGCTCCCAAAAAATTCACTACACTACACTTTTTCTCCTTTTAGATTTCACTTGACTAAAAAAACACTCAGAATCACTATCTAGACTGCACTTGTCTAGAATTACACCACTCATTTTTTCTCTTAAATGAATGTGAAATAAAAAGCAAGGGGGTAAAGAAAGAATGAAAACCAAAATCAAGGAAAGATATTGTCTCTCTTCCTAGAATCAATCATGTGCGTATGAAGAGCGATGGAGGTCTCCCTTGAGAATAATCACTAGAGCACCAAGAACATAATTTCTCACACAAGATCTCTTTCAAATCACTTTGAGTATTTGCGAAAAGATTCTTTAGACTTTTAGGGTATGAAACTCTTAAGTAAACTCTCCAAAACCCCAGCAGAAGAGGAAAAAATGTTCTTGAAAGGAAGAAACTACAACCACATTTTTTGTTGCAAAAAGTAGAATTTGTTCGACCAATGTTTGAACAAATTCCAAAACATACCAAACTTGGGCATGAAACAGCTTGGTCAATTAGGGGAAGATACCCTTTTTGCCTCTGATTAACCATGCTTTGGTCGACAAACAAATATAACACCTAGCTCATCTGAACTTATGCTACATTGACTCAAATTTGAACCAACTTATTCCTAAATATGTCTCTAGTGCTCAAAGCCTCATCCATCACCAACACTGATGTAGCATGAAGATCATGAAATGTAATCCTTGGCTACCAAAATGATACGTGTGCTAGGTTGGACTTCATTAACTTGATTTATACTTAAAAGACTTAAACTTGAGATTGAATTTGAATAAGAAATTTTTTTTAAGTTCTGATTTTTTGTAAAGAAAGCAATAGGCAATGCAATGCAAAAAATATGGCTTTTGAGGATTTATATAAGAAGCTAGACACTAAAGAAGGAGAAAGACAATTATATAGGATTGCCAAGGCAAGAGATAGAAAAACTAAAGATTTAATTGAAGTAAAATGTATTAAAGATGAAAATCAAAGAGTACTTTTTTATGGAAGAAGAATAAAAAATAGATGGATGAGTTACTTTCAACAGCTTTTCAATGAAGATTGTGAAAATTCAATTGATTTTACAGAATTCAGCACCCTAAAAGAAAGTAAAAATTACTCTTACATCGACGTATTAGTAAAGCTGAAGTCTGAAAGCTTTAAGGAAGATGAACATAAAAAAGCCAGTAGGACCAGATAACATCAATTGATGTTTGGCAGTGCTTAGGACGATGAAGGAGTTTCTTGGCTTACTAGATTGTTTAATATGATTTTGAAGACTTAAAAGGATGCCAAATAAATGGAGAAAGAGTATATTAGTACCCTATTTATAAGAACAAAAGGCGATGTACAGATTGTGCCAATTATAGAGGAATTAAATTAATGAGCATACTTTAAACTTTGGGAGAGGGTGATCGACACAGATTACGCATAATACTAAGATATCAGAGAATCAGGTTTGGTATTTATGCCAGGTAGATCTACTATAGAAGCCATTCATTTATTAAGAAGTTTATGGAGAAATTTAAGGAGAGCAAAGGAAAACTTACATTTGGTTTTTTATTGATTTGGAAAAAGCTTATGATAAAGTCTCAAGAGAAGTCTTTGGAGAGTTTTTAGAAAAGAAAAAGAGATTTGCACTGGCTTATTTACGTTATTAAAGACATGTAGAAGGAGCTGTTACCTGCTGTTTGAACAAGGAGGTTTGACTAAGGATTTTTCCTATTACAGTTGGATTACACCCAAGGCTCGCTTTAAAGTCCGTATCTTTTGCTTTGATTATGGAAAGTCATGAGCTGGACATATCCAAGATGAAGTGCCTTGGTGTTGCTCTTCGCAGATGATATTGTCCTTATTGAGAAAACTAAAGAGGGAGCCTAAAGCGAAACTAGAGCGTTTGGAGGATGCTCTAGAATCTAAAGGTTTGCTCTCAGCAGATCAAAAACTGAATATATGGAGTGCACATTTTAGTCAAGAAAGAAATAGTTATATTGGAGTGTTGACAATTGGGTGATTCAAATTGTCAAGAAGAGTGAGCGCTTTTAGATACCTTGGATCAATTATACAAAATGATGGCGAAATGGATAATGACGGGTTATTAGCAGGATCAAGGCAGGCTGGGTAAAAAATGGAGAAATGCTTCTGGAGTGTTATGCGATAGCAAAGGTAAAAAAATCCCATCCAAAATTAAGGGTAAATTTTTATCAAACTGTTGCTAAGACCAGCGATGATATATGGTGCTGAATGCTGGCTACAAAGAAGAAACATACAAATAAAGATAAATGTTGCAGGGAATGAGGATGTTGTAGGTGGATGTGTGGATATACACGGAAGGATAGAATGAGAAATGAGTATATCCAAAGAAAGTTGGTGTTGCACCAATTGAGGATAAACTTTAGAGAAAGTCGGCCTTCGATGGTCTTGGACATCTAAATCGCAGGCCAATTGAAGCTCCAGTTAGAAAATTTGAGTTACTGGATTTTGCCCCATGACGTACAAAGAGGAAGAGGGAGACCAAAGAAGACATGGCAAGAAACTATAAGGAATGATCTTAGTTACTTAAACTTTAAGATAAGAATTGGTAACTGATAGAGCGCAATGGAAACAAAGGATTCATGTAGCCGACCCCACCTAGTGGGATTAAGGCTTGGTTGTTGTTGTTGTTGATTTTTTGTAAAGAACATAAATTTAGAAACTAAAGATTTCAGAGAAACTGTAGAAGTGCCAAAATCTAACGTGAGATGGTTTCAGATGAGCCAAGCATTCTCAGAGGTTCATGAAACTTAGCCTGAGGGCCTAATGTGATGGACACTAAGCAACTATACTCGATAGAACTAAGTAGAATTTCACATTATCTGATATCTGAATTCAGGTTTCTATTCTATGCGCCTCCTTAAAATTTCAGATTTTCATAAGATTATAACTTAACTAAAGACACATGCAGCTCATATGTCATTGCCCAAACTCGCAATCATGGTAAGTTTGAAGAGATTCAACTCAAGTTTTTCAATTATGCATCTAGTATGTGATTCCACATAGATAACTAATGAGATTTTTGAATATTTAATAGTAGCTTGTGAAACTTAAAACTTCAGCAAGAAGATTAGAACTTATCACATGTTCAAGTAGAATAACTCTAACACATACAAGCTAGATTTAATTGTCATGAACTTAAACCTTCACTTAGAAATAAGGAAATTTCCACGGATTTTCACAAGTATTCATTACAGAGGCATATAGAGTTAAATGACTGCAAAAAGAAAAGGTTAAGTACTATAATTGTTTGTATACTCGAGAAAATAGATAGATAACTAGACAAAACAGCTACCATGGAACAAGGTAGTGAAGACAGTGAAAACTACTGCAAAACAAACTTTAAAACAAGGTATGAAGATAATCAATTGCTAAGAAAAAAGATGCAATCCATTATAAGAAACCAGCAGACATCCTAGGTTGTAGCTCACAGACTTTCTGTAGCTCCTTGATCTAATCCAAAATACTAACTGTGCTAGATGGTAAAGCAAAGAAAATCTCACTCTCACCATACATGAGAAATGTTCATCTCAAAACCACACTCCTTTAACCATACCTGCCTGCTTATATGGAAAATGTTGAACCCTTTGATTTTGATGATCACAATTAATTTACTTATTATTGACTAATCCTCTTGTTTAGTATGCTAGCAATATTGTATTATCTTAATTGAGCATTATACCTCAAATGAAGTCTGAGAAAAGCCCGATTACATTGGAATTTCTCTTTTACTTTCTTTTTTAGGACATTTATGTAGGCATATGCATATTTGCCAATGTTTTTAGTCATGTTTTTCCTTTTGGTTTTTTAAGTAAGAAAGCTCTTAGTTTTCATTGGTATGTTTTAATTGTGTGCTAAGTTGAAATCTCAATCAATTAATTATTATGAGCAATTTAATTTGAGAGTGTAGCTTAACTTCAAACTAATTGCCTACTATTAATTTGGACGGAGATTAAGTTTAACTTTTGCTCTCTCCATCATTAAGTCGAAATTTTTAGCATAAAATTTGAAAGAAAATTTGTATTTTAGTTCTCTTTATTTCTCAATGATAAATGATGTAGATTGTTTCCTTTTTTATGCAACTTGCCATCACCTAGAAGCTCTTGCCATCACCTAGAAGCTCTTGCCATCTTGTTTTCCTATTGTTAGAAAACCTAGCTGGCCATCTCACATTGTCTTGTCCCTTGCTACCACCATTGTATTATGTGATAATATTTTGTATTCTATCCCAAATATGCATTTGGATAAAATAAGATTACTTGAGGGCTTTCCATGAGCACTACCTTGTGGTGTGTGTTGTTATTCTGTCTTAAAGCTCAATTACCTG
Organism: Apostasia shenzhenica; assembly: GCA_002786265.1. NCBI lineage: Eukaryota > Viridiplantae > Streptophyta > Magnoliopsida > Asparagales > Orchidaceae > Apostasia > Apostasia shenzhenica. The sequence continues at coordinate 1,310,651 of KZ454678.1, forward strand.
CTGAACATTTTTTTTTGGTCTGATTTGCCCTTCGTGATGGCTCACATATCTTGGAAATATAATCCCCTAAAACCTGATGGCAAATATCTTATTTTATTCTATTTTTTGTATTTTTTTATATTTTTCTTCCCACCTTGTTGCTGCCGAGCCGTTGGTTGCCTTGTTACCGTTGGATAGCTTTAAGCTTGAGCTATCTTCCTTTCAGCCATATAAAACTTGTAACAGTTTTTATTTTATTTTTTTAGTTTTTCTTTTATTTTTGGTTTGTTGCTGCTGCACACACTGCTCTCTTTTAAGCTTTCAACGTTTACTCGCCTAAGTGCTTACTTTTACAAATACTCAAGGAGAACTCAAAGAAAAGAAGTTTGTGATGTTCTTCAAAGTGATAAGAAAGCTCAATCCCTACGATTTTTCTTCTCTAAAGCTTCTGTTTTTCTTGTATCTAGTTTTTGAGCTTCAGTTTTTCTTAGTTCCTTGAGCTTTTTGGTTCCATTTGTTGAAATCTTTTGAAACTCTTGGATATTAAGCAATTTTTGTTTTTCTTGTGATAGTGTTCACTGTGTCATTCATCTTTTCACTCTGAAATTTCATAATGCTTACTGTCTTCATATATGTGGTAGTTTTGGATTTACTCGAGTGTTCCCTTAGCAAGTTTGCGCGTGCATAAAGTATCTCATTGTAATATTTTTTTTATATTTGTATGGTAATTTAAGCTAGCTAGTTTAGTAAAACCCATTTTTTCTATCTTTTTTTCCATAGTGGAGGTTTGTAGGTTGGCTTGGCTTTGGTTCTTACAAAAAATCATGGGTGTGTAGGTTTGCTTGGCTTTGGTTTCTATAAAAAGCTAGAGGATTGTAACGGGTTTGTTCGGCTTTGGTTCCCATAAAAAGTCGGGGTTATAGTGAAATTCTCATTCGAGGTGCATGAGGAGTGGATGGCGGGAGGCCAAACTACTATAAATTCCTTGTATTCTTTGTGTGTTGATTCTTGCTTATTTATTTAAATTGATGTACTATACTATAAATCAAATTTAAATTTAAGCAAAACCTTTGTATTTTTATGTAAAACTTTGTTGTAATACATAAACCTAAAGTTCTCAAATTCTGATCTTACTCTGTTGCAAAATCTCATATTTTTGTGCTGAGTTTGATTTCTGAAATTGACCTCATGTTCTGGTTGTATATTCAGTTCTCATATTTTAGCAGATCTATTTGTAAAATCAATCTCTTAGAACTAAGAAGTAATTTCTAAGCATGCTCATTCTAATCATCTAATTAGATTTAAAATACTATTATTCTTAATTCACCCCCCTCTTGAGAAGCCTTTGCGGCAATAGAAAAGAGAAGGAGAAAAGAACTATACATTTAGTAAGGGCCGATGGACATCATGTGCGCGGATAAACTTGGAATAGGTGCTCTGATATATGATCATGGTGGTGTGGCGCGACATCATCTTCACTGTGCTTGAAATCCCCATGGGCAGCATCGCATGATAGGATAGGTTGTGGTTCGCACAAGGCTTGACTACTTTTAAGTTCTAATAAAGAAATCACAGTCTGGCTCTTGATCTTTGATTCCTTCATAAATAGGTCCAAATTTCAACTCATCTTGGTCAATTTGAACTCTATTTGAGATAAATTGAACCATTTGAATTTAGCTGATCCAGATTCCCATTGAACTGGTCATCTTCTACATCAAACACATAATTCATTCGATTTTATAACATAGTCTACCTGAAACAAACCCATTGCTCTCATTTGATTGAAGGGCTATTTTGGGCTAGAGTGAAAATGCATTAGTTTTCTCTATCAAAAAAAAGAAAATAAAGTAATTTATAAGTTTGATGTGAAATCAAGTTATTTTAATATTTTTTGATGATGAGTTATTTTAATATTGGGAGGTTGTAAGATGTGAAATAAAGTTGATTTTAATGTTAGAATTTGTGTTGGATGTGAAATAAAGTTGTTTTTTAATGTTGAAATTTGTATTAGATGTGAAATAAAATTGTTGGAATTTATGATGAATTTGGAATAATAACAATAAAATAAATATTTGGCTTTTTTAGCCTTGAACTAAACAAGCCCAAAATACACTCGAAATGTTTTGGTCTCTTCTAGTTGCTTTGTTGTTTCACTGTAGAGTCTTGAATAATCTGATGTTTCATCTTATGGCACATGAGATAGTTATTGCACTCCGACTCATCCTTGATTTCATCCACTTCACTTGATTACCATAGTTTCAAGAGTCACACCAAGAGTTTACTAGTTTGCATGGCTAGAGCTGTATCATAAAATCCAATCCTATGACACCAACTAGAGCACAAATCAGTAACACACTAACTTAGACTTGGTTTCAAACGTGAAAAGAAAGATACTGTGGTAGGAACCAACAGCATGAACTTCAACATCAGTATTTCAACCAGTTCTTTGCAAATATAGTTAGATATTATTGTACTTTTTGTCAGATTCTTGAGTGGTTGAGAAAAACTGTCATTTTTGATGCAGCACTTCTCTAATGCTGGATTTCCTTGCCCAATTATGCAAAGCCCATCAGATCACTTTCTGCGAGCAATTAATACGGATTTTGACAGGATCATAGCCATGTGCAAAAACTTTCAGGTGTTTGATGTTGCCTTTTCTGTCCTCTTTAAGTTTTCCCCTTTACATTTGTGTTATATCTTCTTTTTACACTTATATTTTTATCAAGTGTTTCATGTATGAATCTATGACATGCGTGTAACAGGATGATCATGGAGATTTCTCTTCTGTAAATATGGATACAGCTGTTGCAATCCGTACACTTGAAGCAACATATAAATCATCGGCTGACTTTTCAGCTGTTGAATCCATGATAGTGAGGCTTACAGAGAAGGTGGGACTATGCTGACCTTTCTGCTACCACATGATGACTTTTTTATAAGCCTGTATAACTGTGCTTGGTACTGGATTTTAAAGTCTAGATATAATTCTAATGGAGGGTACCAAATTGATTGTTGGTTTTTTATAATTAATATATTTTTATCTAAACCTAACCCAACTTCTTGGTCTTTTCTTGTTCAAGTCTAAAATGAGCCCAAGATGTTTTCTTATTCTTTATTTTACATCAAACACAAAATCAAATATGGAAAATTAAATTTTATTTACATTCACGACAAACCCCAACATTAAAATTCAATTTTGTCCACATCCCATTCAAGACAAATTCCAATATTAAAATTCAATTATTTTATATCATACTTATATATGTATGTTAATATATTTTCTCTCTAACCCAAAAATAACCCTCCAACCAAATGAATCCTATATTTTTACATTCATATCTCATCATATTCATATCATCATATGGCATGCTTGTTTTACAGGTTAGGATTTGGGAAATTTAATACTTGTGAATTCAATAACTTTGATAAAATAAGTTTAATTCTTATTATTCTCTTCTTCGACAACCTTCTTCCACTGTTGCACTTTTCTCATCATCTTCTTGACTTCTTCCCTTTCCCTGCCCACTGTTCGCCATTGTGACTTATCAGTGGTTAATCATTGGTTCATATGTTGCAGGAGGGCCCTTATTTGAAAAGCAAGGGAAGGCCCAATGATATCATCCGAATTCTTGTGTTAGTATGGAGATCTTTATTAACCATGTCCAGAGAGTGGAAGTATTTTTGGGTTCGCCTTTTACTATATATGATGCTTACACTTTCAATTGGCACTGTATTCTACAATATTGGCCATTCTCTGTCATCTGTAATGGTAGGCTCATGGCCTTTTGATGAAACTTGCCTATTCTTTGTATTTTGTATTACTTGATTAAATGCCATGTATAATTGGCCACTTACATTGCATTGCTTCTTATTGGGATGGCTCCCTGAAATATGTTTTAACTTAATTGTCCAGCATATGCATAAAAAAAAATTTCACTACTTCAACTTGTTACAACTCAACTAGAAGTTGAATTCGACTTTATGCATGAAGATTGCGTCCTATGTAATGTTTGAAAAAATATCATTTACAGAGTTACCTTGCAGTTTAGGGCGTTCTTTAGGTTGGTAAAAGATGTGCATATAATCTTCAGATAAGAGGATCACTCTTTTTTGTTATGTCGTTCTGCAGGTTAGGGTCTCGGCAATATTTGTTTTTGTTTCGTTCATGTCATTGCTTGGTGTTGCTGGACTACCTGCCCATATAAAAGAAATTAAGGTGAAGCATTTTCACTCTGTTATATATTGTTTGGGTTCTTTGAATTCCTTCATCATATGTTAAGCTATCAAATGAACGGTCTGACTGAACAATTAATGGTGCCACTAGAGTGATTACGTAGCATCATAGAATGGCAAAATGGAAACACTTCTCGGAATCACGGCCTAGTCTAATTTTGTAATTAGTTAAGTGCCTTATAAGTTTCCTCTAAAGCTATGCTAATTTTGTAATTAGTTTAATGCTTTTCCAATTTTTTTTGGCTATTCAACGAGGAGATATTCTTGTTCAATTTCCATAGAATTGCCAATGTCTTGAAATCTGTGGTATGTTTTACGAAAAATTTTGTGCTTCGTGGTGCCGTTATTGAATGCTATTATGAAATCTCAAAATAAATTTTATAAAACATCTATGTTAGCTTTATTATGTGGATTAGAAGATCGAGCAACAAAGGAATCGCTAGCAATAAAACTTGACTGTTAATGTGGCAACATGAGAAAGATGGTGAAAACTTTTATGTTGGAGAAAATGTTCTTGTGTCATCTTCCCAAAGATGACATCATAGAGTTTACTCTTTAGTGGTATGGAAATTTTCAACTTAGAGAGGTGTCGTCAAAGTTGACTAGACAACAATTTGGTTAAGGGAGGTTGTTCAACTAATTAAAAGGTGTAGGTCGAATGTAACTTGGTTAGATGTTATAAATTGATTTTGATACGAGGGTTATCACCGTAGGTTGCATCAATCAATATTAATTGGTCATGTTAAAAGCTCACCCTGGATTGTAGGGATTAATGGCCTGATGGTGATTATGATGATGATGGAACGCCCATATTAACTTTTCTTATTTCTTCATATCTGGAACCAGGGAGTTATTCCACGTAGCTTCATTTATTGCAGATATTCACACATGAGGAATCAAATCAACATTCTGGAGTGACCGTTTTCCTACTCAGCCACCTGTTTGCCAGCATCCCTTTCCTGTTCCTCATTTCCATTTCCTCTACTTTGGTCTTCTATTTTCTCAGCGGCATGCGAAATGAGTTTAGCTTGCTTATGTACTTTGTTCTCAACATTTTCATGTGTCTTTTGGCAAGTGAAGGACTGATTTCAGTTGTTGCTTATATATTCTTGGAGGTCTTCTCATGTCTCCTGACCTTGGTTTTTATGAATGTAAGGAGTACTTTTTTTTGTTTTTGGCTTTCTTTGGTATATCTATACTAATATGGATTCAGCAAAGATATTTTTTTCTTTCTTTATTTTCTGCACGCAGGTTATAATGATGCTAGTAGCGGGATATTTCAGGATCAGAAATGATCTTCCTGAACCAATTTGGAAGTACCCCTTATCTTATATTGCATTTCACACTTACTCGATCCAGGTTAGTTGGCCGCATTTGGAAACAATTTAGAGAAAATATTATATGAGCTTAAAGTTTCAAGCTACTTAAATCTTTGAGTTTTAAATTTTAAACCATCTTTCAGGTGGCTGATATTTAAAGTAGCTTCACGACTCCAGCACTGTTTATGCAACATCCCGTGATTTAGATAGAGATGTATTGTCCGCTTTGAAAATTCACGAGTTATTCTTCTTTGTGGTACCTGACATTGCAATCATTATAAAATGGTAGACAAGAAGGTTAGGGGGTCTGGTCTATATAAATATCATTGTGAATTATCCACATATTATCTATCTAAATCAAGGAATTTATGATGTATAAATGCAAAACGCCAAGTATAATGATATATATAATCTTGGCCTAGTTCACTAATAAACTAATTTTACTTCATAAGGGGCCCTTGTATATCAACTCAATACAATAACTTTTTGCTTTTAGCTAGTTTAAAACTAGCTTTATAGATCGCATTATACACAAATTTCAATATTAAGTTAATAATATTTTAAATCTTATACAAACTACAATCATAAAAATCAATTTTATTTCATGTTCTACACAAATATTTTTTACATCTTACCCACATCTCAAAATGAAACTAATTTTTTTATAATTCTTTCACAAATCTCAAAACAAATATATCATAAAAACAATAGTTCATCATAATTGTTCACCTGCATTCTCATTTCCAATAATCTGCCCTTACAAAAGAATCAACATAGTTCCTACCCTACATCGAAAGAAAAAAAAATTTGTTCTTACTCCGTCAAATAGGCCATTTAACATATCAAGTGCATGCAAATCAAGATCCTACTCAAGTAACTCAACCACCTGGAGGTACCGTGTGAGCCTTCAAGATTTTACGCAACATTGGTTGAGCCTAAGAGACGCATAGGAGCACCCGCATAAACTACTTGATCGCCAGTGAATTATTTTCTTTAATATCACTTTTTAGTAGAGATATTCCAAGTTGGTCCCGATACACAAGTGAATGGGTGGTACACCTATTAACCCAAAATCTTGAAATTTTAGGTCATTGATTACCAAAAATTTGACATGGTATTAGAGCTAGAGTCTCAAGTTCAAATCTTGGTGACCCCTAGTCATGTCTAGTGTAAGGTGTACAATCTATAAGTTTGCTCGTGTAGATTTCTACAAATGATACCCAGTTTCTTATCCATTCGAATGGTTTTATATATTTTGGTATTTACGCTCGGCGTCCTATTCCAAGTTAGAGTTTGCTCAAATAAGTAACACAACTTTTTCAAGCGGATGATGAAATAGACTGTGAATGTTGTCATCTTAGTTCAATTTGATATATTCGAAGATCACAAAGGCGGTCGAGTTAATGTATTCATTTGTGGCTGCTACCGTGCAGGGGCTGTTGGAGAATGAGTACATTGGGACCTCATTTGCAGTTGGAGAGGTAAGAGCCATCTCGGGCGTGCAAGCAGTTCGTGGTTGTTACGATATTTCGGCTTCACGAAATGCAAAATGGGGAAATCTTCTCGCTCTCTTTCTAATGGCAATCGGATACAGGATCCTCTTGTTTGTTCTTCTTCAATTCCGTGTTCGAATGGCCACGGGCTGCGGATCCGACTGCTTGCCGCGGGTAAGGTAAGAACTATGTCAACTGCATTCTCTTCGTGGTTCTTGGGTGGTTTTGTTCTAAAATATATGATGAAATTTTGCTCCAGAAACTTCTGTTTTGTTTGTTTACTCATCTGATTTTGTTTTGTGGAAATCCTCTAAGGAGGTGCGTTTAATTGATCTATTGCTCTCACCATGAGTGAAAATGAGTTCGTTAGGGTTTAGGGCTTAGGGTTATCCGGCTTTCGTATAATTATCGTTTTTTGATACAAAACTATGGCCAAAATATCTGTTGTGAGGTTGATAACTTTAATTGGCCGAAGAAAATGCCAATTAGTTAAAAGAATATTTAACTTTAATTCAATGGTAGATAAATCCTGACCTTTGGGTTTTTTGTATTTTTGTATTGTTAGGTTTGTTAACGTTCTGATTTCTAATCGATTCGACCTTAGATTATGATTGAATTGAAAATTTTGATTCGATCTAAAATGTGAATGAGAAAAGTTTGATCTCATCTTGATTTGAGTTAAATTTAGCTTGTTGATTATCAATTTAAGTTTGATTTGAGTCAAAGTTAATTTAATTTTTAATTATTTTTTGATATTTTAGTGAAAATTTTAAGTATAAATATTTTTATTTATTCAATCAATTTCAATTTTGTTGTTCATATTGATCCAATTGCTAGAAATAAATATACAAAATTATTCTTCTTTGGATTTGAATGGAGGTTATGAAAGAAATTTTAATATAATTATTTATTAATTATTGTGAAAAAAATTACATATTGAAGCAAGATATATATATTTATTTATAAATTATGTTTTTTAGTTTTTAAATCGATATGATTTCACATTGATTTAAAATTAAATTGATAAAAATTGTAAATCATAAAAACGGCTTGTAAGTCGACTAGCTTGGATGAGCTAAATTTAATTTAATTTAAAATTTGATTTAATTTTTGATTGAACTTTAATCTTTGGACTAATTTAATAGCCTCATGTATAATATCGTTAATGATAAAGTCTTTATATTAGACGGGATTGGTTATATGAATATCTTATTTTTATTGTATTTTATTAATTAATAAATTTTTATTTGGTTTTAATGATATATTTATTTTAATGGAATGAAATAAAGTTGAAATGGAATTGTTATTTGGAGGAGAATGGAATGATAATTTTTTTGTTTATTTAAATAGAATAGTATACAATATAAGAGATAAATAGAAAAAAAATTATTAAAATATTTATAAATATAATTTAATATATTTTATTTATTATTATTATTAAATTTGGTTTTAAACAAATAATTAGATGAATGTAAATTAATGATTATTTCATTATGTATGGAATTGAGATTTTTATGGAATAGAGTTATTTTGCTAAAATAAATATAAAAATAGTTATTTCATTAAGAATAATTCAAGTAAATGCATCTTTCCTATGTTTAACATTATTGCTATGTTTTTTTTTTAATCTCTATTTTTCTCTTTTTGGGCTTGTTTGCTTCGAATTATTTTTTTAGCCCAATGTAAATGTCAATAGTAAAAATTAAATTTATTTAACATCCAACACAAATATAAATATTAAAATTAATTTTATTTTATATTTTATATATCTTTTATTATTAAATTAAATTTTATTCTCATTAAATTTATAAGATAATTTTTTTTATTATTTAAAATTTAATCTTTGAACTAAATGATATCTTTATATGGGCACAATTCAATAACAATTTTTCTTATTGAAGTTTTAATTATTCTATGATTTATATGTTCAAATTATTTAAGTTGATTTGTTATGAGTTTATTTTTAGTTGATGTTATTCTAATTTTTTTTATGAATGTATTTTTATTTTATTTTATTTTTTGTGTATATTCACTCATTCACTTTATCAGTCTATATATAGCCAAAGAGAAATAATTTGGTGATATTTATTTGGGGTTTTTATATACAGAACATGAAATTTACACGAATTTACGCATTTCACCATCAATTCGTAAATATTATCAATATTATACCATATTTATTTAAATTTTACGCATTTCACATATTTCATATGCTTTATAATATTATATGTAAATTAAAATGCATAAATTCATTAATATTTAAATTCTAATATATATTTTTATATTTTATTATAAATACATCAATTTTCTTACTTCAATTAAAAATTATAGTCATGTGGATTTAAATTTAGCACCCTAATTGGAAAATTTAAATAGGATAAATAAATTAAAATACATAAATTCATAAATATTTAAATTGTTATTTATATAAATTAATTTATTTATAGTATTTAATTAATATATTAATAATATAATTAAGATCAAGGCCAATTTAGAAATATGAAGTTCACTTTCAAAGAATATGGTGTGAAATATGTGAAATGCGTAAAATTTAAATGAATATGGTGTGATAGTGGTAATATTTATGAATTGATGATGAAATGTATAATTTTGTGTAAATTTTATGTCCTGTAAAAACTTCTATTTATTTATACTAATTGAGAATAAATTAGTTTTTCATGTTAAAATTTGAGTTGGATTTGAAATAAAAATTGATATTAAAATGTGCATATGAAATAAAATTTGTTTTTTATATAAAGTAGTATTCTAATATTTATCCGAACATTTTTATCATTTATTTTCACTTTTTTTTCTTTCCCAAACATATGACCATATACTCTATGAAAATATACAAATAAATGTTTTTTAACTTATTTATTTAACTTATTTAAAATTAATATTATTAAATATAATCAAGCATATTATTTCACTTATAAAATTTAATATTAAAAAATTAATTATATTTTATATTATATATATATATATTAAAATAATAATTAATTTATATTAAATTTTTCACACATTTTAACTTAATAGTTAATTTTATTTTATATTACTCATAAAATTTAATAAAAAATATTTTCGTTTAATTTTAATTTTAATTTTAATAAAATTAAATTTTACAAACAAATAAATTAAAAAAGTAATAATATACAAAGAAGACTAGCCAAAGTGTGTAATCTACTGTCAATATTTTCTTTTAAGCAAACTTAAAGTTTTATATATTTTGTTCTATAAAAAAAAAACCTCATATGTTTTCTATCTTATCATCCCAATAAATGAGATAATTACAAAAGATATAATAAACACAAAGATTAACTTATAATTTACAAAGCACTTTTAGTCTATATGTATGTTCAAACCTCACTTATATATCCTAATATTTAATAATTTATTTTCACTTTTTTTCCCTTCCCAAAAATAAGTCATATAATTTATCAAAAAATAATAATATCAAATAATTTATGAAAAATAGTTTTGTTTGTCAGTTTATTCCTACACTAAAGTTGTGTTATCGTACTAGTTTACTTTGTCACGCGGTACTGAGCCCTCTTAACTAATTGATCCATTGTGTTGGGCTTACGTGTCGGATTAGGATCGTGATAATATATATTTGTATTTTAGTGTGCGGGTGTGTATATATCTATACTATATATAAGAGTACGAGTTTGGGAGAAAAAATATTTTGTCTTTATCTGTATTTTTCTGAATTTATAAATTCAAAAAATTGCAATTGTATTTTAGTCTCAATATTTTCACCGCCAAACAAATAGGTCCAATTTATTTATATTTAAGTTCAATTTGTTTCAAATTATTATATTTGTATTTAAGTCCAAAAAAGCTACAAATGCATTTTAGTTTTAACTTTTTACATTCTCACAAATAGATCCAAATTAGTTATATTTAAATTCAAATTTTTTTAAATTATCATATTTATATTAAAATTCAAATAAAAGCAAATTTTAACGTTTTGAAGACACGTACTTCATGTTCATATATATTTAAGCCCAAATAAAAGAGAACTTTCAGAATTTAATTTGAGATTTAAAATTTCGAGTTAATTTAGATAAAAAATGAATATATTTGAACCTAAAATAAATATATTTAAGCCTATGTATAAGACTGTAAATCTTAGAAGACTAATGTGTAATTAGTCCTAAAAAAATAAGGCTGGCAGCTGTCGAAGCCAGCAGTGCCACACCGCCACCCCACCGCTCTTCCAATTAGTTAAATTGAAAAATTCGCTGTAATTGGATTTCGGTATCACTATTTCCACCACCTTATTAATAGGTTCCATTATTTATATTTAAATCTAAATATTTTTCTCAAGCTATATATTTATATCTAAGTTTAAAAAATAAAATTATATTTTAGGCTAAAATTTAAAAAATATAATTATTTAGCCATAATTGCAGTTAAATATTTATTTTTCAAATTACTATATTTATATTTAAGTTCAAAAAAATTGAAATTGCATTTTGATTTCAACTTATTTTATCTCCTTACAAATTAATCTAAATTATTTATATTTAATTTTAATTTTTTTCTCAATTTATTAGTTTAAATAATTTATATTTAAGTCTAAATTTTTTTCTAAATTATCATATTTATATTTAAATTTAAAAAAGCTAAAATTATATTTTAATCTCAACTTTTTTACCTCCTGACAAATACATTCACATTATTTATATTTAAATCTAAATTTATTTCTCAAATTATTTATTTATATTTAAATCCAAAAATGCTAAAATTACTTTTAAGTCTAAATTATTTTCTCAAGATAATAAAAAAAATAAAATTGTATTTTGATCTCAAATTTTTCACCTCCTTACGAATAAGTCCAAATTAGGCACATTTAATTCTAAATTATTTTCTCAAACTATTGTATTTATATTTAAGTTTAAAAAAGTTAAAACTGTATTTTAATCTTAACTTTTTTATCTTCTTATAAATAGGTTCAAATTATTTATATTTTTTTTCAGATTATTAATAAAAAATATTGTCTTTATCTGTATTTTTTTGAATTTATAAATTCAAAAAAAACTGTAATTGCATTTTAGTCTCAACATTTTTACTGCCAAATAAATAGGTCCAATTTATTTATATTTAAGTTCAATTTTTTTCAAATTATTATATTTATATTTAAGTCCAAAAAAATATAATTGCATTTTAGTCTTAACTTTTCACTTTCTCACAAATAGATCCAAATTACTTATATTTAAATTCAAATTTCTTTTTAAGTTGTTATATTTATATTGAAGTTCAAATAAAAGCAAATTTCAACGGTTTGAAGACACGTACTTTATATTCATATATATTTAAGCCCAAATAAAAGTGAACTTTCAGAATTTAATTTGGAATTTAAAATTTCGATTTAATTTGGATAAAAGCTGAATATATTTGGACTTAAAATAAATATATTTAAGCCTATGTATAAGACTGTAAACCTTAGGGGACTAATGTATAATTATTCCTAACAAATAAGGCTGCCAGCTGTCAAAGCCAGCAGTGCCACGCCGCCACCCCACCGCTTCCCATTAGTCAAATTGAAAAACTCGCGGTAATTGCATTTGGGTCTCACTATTTCAACCGCCTTATTAATAGGTCCCATTATTTATATTTAAATCTAAATATTTTTCTCAAGCTATATTTTTATATTTAAGTTAAAAAAATAAAATTACATTTTAGTCTCAAATTTAAAAAATATAATTATTTAGCCATAATTGCAATTAAATATTTATTTTTCAAATTACTATATTTATATTTAAGTTTAAAAAAATTAAAATTGTATTTTGATCTCAATTTTTTTATCTCCTTACAAATTAGTCTAAGTTATTTATATTTAATTTCAATTTTTTTTTCAAATTATTAGTCTAAATTATTTATATTTAAGTCTAATTTTTTTTCTAAGTTATCATATATATATATATATATATTTAAATTCAAAAAAAATTAAATTGCATTTTAATCTCAACATTTACACCTCCTGACAAATACATTCACATTATTTATATTTAAGTGTAAATCTATTTCTCAAATTATCTATTTATATTTAAATTCAAAAATGCTAAAATTATTTTTAAGTCTAAATTATTTTCTCAAGATATTAAAAAAAATAAAATTGTATTTTGGTCTTAAATTTTTTACCTCCTTACGAATAGGTCCAAATTATATACATTTAATTCTAAATTATTTTCTCAAGTTATCGTATTTATATTTAAATTTTAAAAAACTAAAATTGTATTTTAGTCTTAACTTTTTTACCTCCTTACAAATAGATTCAAATTATTTATATTTTTTTTCAGATTATTAATCCAAATTATTTATATTTAAATTTAATTTTTTTCTCAAATTATAATATTTATATTTAAGTCCAAAAAAAATTAAAATTGCTTTTTAATTTTAACTTTTTACCTCCTTATAAATAGATCTAAATTATTTATATTTAATTTTAAATTTTCTCTTGATTATTAAAGTTCTGAATTAATGAATTTTATGTTGTATTTTATGAAAAAAAGTTTGTCTTATCTCAAATTATATTTTTATCTTAATTATTTTATTTCTACAATAGGTGCAAATTAGTTATATTCCATTTCATTTTTTTCAAGTTATGAGAGCACTGAATTAATAAATTTTATTTTTTATTTTATGAAAATAAATGATTTGAGATCTAGAATAAATAATTTTAGGCCAAATGAGCACATCGAGAATGGTGGATGCTGTATCTTAAACATCGTAACCGATGTTAAGAAAGGCTGAATTGAGATCGAGGCATATCGTATCCGATGTTATGGAGAATACTGAGCTTAAGCATCATAATCAATGTGCAGCAAACTGTTAGTATAGCTTAAGCATCATGCCCGATATATATATAAACACAGAGCGAACCAACGGGATCACGTGCAACGTACGTGCATTAACTAGTATATATATAAACTCAAGTGCATTGTAGATTATAATTGATCGCATATTGTGATTATTATACCTTTTGTAATTATCTCATTTATTGGGATGATATGACAAAAAATATAAAGTTTTTTTATAGAAGAAAATATATAAAATTCTGTGTTTGCCTGAAAAAATATTTACTGTAGATAACACGATTGGCTTGTCCACGTTGAAGTGGTTGTAAGTTGTCATTTGATCTCTTTGTAAATTATTATCTTTCGTAATTTATTTAACAACTGGTCTAGATTTTTCAAGAATAATAAATTTTATATAATTGTTAACCACAAAATCTAACCACATCAATAATAAATGTTTAAGTCTGATTTATACAACACATGTGAGATATCAAAAGGTAATATTTTATAAGTCTTTCAAAAGGTACAAAAATTAACATCAAAAATAATAAAAGAAAATCACAATTAAAATACTTCATGCTCACCAGTCTTCTCTTTCCCTTGATCTTCTTGTGTTGCAGTATCTGCCTAAATAGGTATCAGCCATCCAACCCTAAACTAAGTAGACAATAGCACTAACAAGTTAAATAAAAATATTTACAAGCAATTATGCGATCTTAATGTCATTACCTTAGCATTAATAGTAGTAACTTGAGCAAATGTAAGAATCAAAATATCATGTATACGAATGTAAATTTAATTTTATGAATAAAATTTTGTTTATAGTTAATAATCATTTTTTACTCGATAGGACCCTGGTTTTTTGGTTTATGCTTCAGCTACCTTTTTCATACATTGGACCATAGCGTCCTAGCCCTCAATGGTAAGTTGAAGATCATTATCCCCTAATTAAATTCAAGCTAAGGTAGGGACGTAAATGTAATAAGAAACTCATTTTTTTTTTATATCCATTGTCGTACTTTAAAATCATGTACCATATATTAATTATGTAAAATACACTCTACAAACATAACACAGAAAATTCAAGAAATAACATGCTACACATAATAAATTTATCTATATTTAAGCATGAAATATAACATGTCACAAATAATTAAATAATCACTAATAATTTCCTACTAAAATTGATCCCTATAATATTCATTCAGCCATTAATATCAATAATTATAAACAACAAGCTTCAACATAAACATCATTTAGCTAGTTGGCCATGGTAACCTTCACATATAATTAAGAAATTATAAGGAATTTTAATGGAGTTCTAAATATTCAATATGTAAGATTAAATTTATTATATGATAAACTTTAGTATTTATACTACTTGTTAAAACTAGAGCCTACCTTTGATTAGCCATGGATTGATGATAGAAGTATTTCTTCTTTTTCTTTAAATTCTCTCTAAATGCTAATCTAAGATGAAGAAAATAAAGTAGTTTATAAGCTGAATTATAAGGATGAAGCAGCCCCTTTTCTCTTCTTCAATGTATGCTATCCAAGCTCTAAAGCATTGCCCTCACTACTCACTCCTCTCTACTGACAACAAGAAGAAGAAAATGGGATTGAGATAGAAAGAAATGAGGGATTACTCATGAGATATTAAATAGAAAAGAAAATAGTTAAATTATTATTATTATTTTATATATATATATATATATATATATATACATATATATATTTTAATCCAGACAAATGGCTTCCTGCATGAATTCTAATTTCAAGTGCTTGCCAAGTGTTGACTAAGTTAATATCATAAAATTCTTTATTGATAACCTGCCTAATCTCCCATCAATTAAAACTAACAAGGAGTCTAATTACATCTAATTAAGGGCTCATTTCGTTCGAATCATTTTTGCAGCCTAACACAAATTTTAATTATAAAAATCAAATTTATCTCACATCCAATACAAATATGAACATTAAAATTAACTTTATTTCATATTTTACGTACTTTTTAATATTAAATTAAAATTTTTCATTAAATTTATATGATAATTTTTTTTATTCAAAATTTAACCTTTGAACCAAACTAAGGCCAAAGTGAATCCATCTCTTTTTATTTTTAGATAATCTCATTTGGAGCCAAATTTTAAGCTTAATCAAACATACAAAATTGTTCACATATATATTTTAATTGTTAATACACATAAATAATTAAATTTTAAAAAAAATAAAATGTGATAAAATTAAATACCTGAAGGATATACACATATATATATATACACATATATATATATACACATATATATATATACATACATATATATGTATATACATACATATATATGTATATACATACATATATATACATATACATATACATATAGATATAGACATATACATATACATACATATATATACATATACATACACATATATACATATACATACATATATATACATATATATACATATATATACATGTATATATACACAGATATACGTATGTATACACATATACGTGTGTGTATATATATATATAAAGGAATAGAATATTTCTGCGTCTTCATCTTCTTCATCTCCGAAGCCATGGCGACCACCGTCACATCGCGTCGTCGCCAACATTTCCTTTCACCTTCCCCTTCAAGACACAGAATTTGAGATCCTCCACAAACCTCTCGAAGTTCCTCGCCGACGACCCGCCGCCTGCGACAGCGGCCTCGAGTTTCCCCCTCACCCTGCTCACCCCCTCCCTCGCCCTCCTCCCGTCTTCTCCTCTCATCAGCTCGTCAATCTTTGCGGCTACCTCCTCCCTCCTCACCGCCGGTTGGCTCTTCCCTCCCCCGAGATCGATCCCCATCCCCCAATCTCCGACCACCAGCTTCCTGTTCGTGAACTGATCGGTGAGCAGCGGGAAGCAGATCATCGGAACGCCGCTCCACACGCTCTCCAGTATGGAGTTCCACCCGCAATGCGTCAAGAACCCGCCAATGGCGGCGTGGGAGAGGACTTCGATCTGGCAGCACCACGGCACGACGATCCCCCGCCCCGCCGTCTCCTCCCTGAACCCCTCCGGCAGCGGGTCCGTGTCGTTGGAGCTGACCACGTCCGGCCGGAGAACCCACAAAAAACTCACCTTGCTCTCCGCCACGCCGCCGGCGATCTCCGCCAGGTCCCCCTTCTCAACGTGCGCGTAGCTCCCAAAAGAAATGTAGAGGACGGAGGCTGCCGGCCGGGAGTTGAGCCAGTGGGAGCAGTCGGACTCGGCCCAGAGACTCGTCTCGACGGTGCTGCGCGTGAAGCCGGCGGGGAAGATGGGGCCGATGGCGTAGAACGGCTTCTCCTTCCTCATTGCGGCGATCGTCGAGGGCTCGAGCTCCTGCACGGTGTTGCAGAGGATGTAGTCGGCGCGGTGAGCTTCTTCGAATGCTTTGAGGATGATCTGATGCACCACCGATGACGTGTCGGACTCCTGGAGGTACGACGTGAGGTCCGACGGCTCGATCGCCGGCACGCCGGGCACGTAAGTTATCATGTCTTTCCGGTTATCTGTTATAATTATTGAATGTGTACGTTATATAAATCTTAAGATGCCAGAAGTATAATTCATTGAAATGAAACGTTTAAATTTGGTTCGTTTAATTTCATTTAGCCTGCAATGATTTGGTAAATGACTTTAAATAAATCTAATTTAATTATTTTGTTTTCGGTTTAATTTTATATTCATGGAAACAAAAATGACCAATAAGTTTGAATATCTTTATATTTATATACTATTTACGTATCCACACCATTCACTGTTGATTTTATTCATTAATGACATTCATCAAATGATATTTATGGAGTTTAATTATGAAAGAATATTTAGTTTAAGAGGCGTTTTGTTTTTTGTTATCTTAGTGTTATATTATGTAATATAGATTTCATGACATATAAATGTCTTCTTTTAATTAATAATATTATAATCTGATAAAAGATTATTTATAGATGTCATTAAACCAAACAATTGCTTCTTCTAGATAATATAACATAACATAAAGATTACATTGAATTAAACGCTCTCTTAATGTTATCTTTATCTAGGTGTTTTTTAGTGATAATTTATTATTTTTTTTATGAAATTATCTACACGAGTTGTCAAGTTAGATAATTGTATTATTTGGGATATATATTACTCATTAATCACTCTTAACGCCCTTCAAGAGTTCAATCCCAAACCTATTTGCTTAGAAATTACTGGGTTTATTTGAGCTACTTAACATGTTAGATTTTTAGAAGCTAGTAAAAGCTCTACATTTGAATTAATATGCACAACTCATGAGTAACAACATGATACTAACTATGATTGCTATGTATATATATATATATATATATATATATATATATATATATGAGACATGTGAAAGTGATGTATAAATAAAATATAATATCTTGTATATATGTGCATATTTAACACTTGAAGAAGAAGAGTGACAAAAAAAAAATTTAGAAATAATAGAGGTACTATAATATAATACTACAGACAAGCATTATACTAATAAGCAGTAATATCATATTTACAAGTAGTATATATGACAATGACATCACAACTAATATCATTTCTCTTTTCTATTTTTTCTATCTTTTGTGGGTTCCACACATCAAAAGTATAGTGTTTTTATTTTTTTTATTTTTTAATTTGTCTCTACAATTTCTCCCCAAAACATCACTTAAAATTTATAATGATATGATTTGAATTTGAGATTTATTATGATGTGCTTTTATTAGTCTGTAAAAATTTGATATATTTTGTATAATTTTTTCCACATCTCTCATGCTTACAATTTGAATTGTATGATATATAACGTACTAATTGAGGTTAATAATTTTATATATTTTTCATCAAAAAAAATTTTTTTTTTATATATTTACAGAAAATATATAATATTTTTACATATTTATAGGATGAAGGAGAAGGATATGGATGATTACCGCCGGCGGCGAAGTGGCCGTTGAGGCGGAGGAGATCCATGTGGTAGTAGAGAGAGAAGACGAGGGCGGGCTCGGTCCAGAAGGAGACGTAGGGGACGGCGAGGGAGCGGGCTAGGGTGGCCGGCCAGACGAAGAATGTGTCGGCGACGAGGCCGGAGATGGGAAGGAGGCGGCGGGCGAGGGCTTCGACGTTCGAAGAGAGGCGGTGGAGGATGTGTTGCATGAACTCGTCGTGGTGGACGGAGCGATCGAAGGAGACAGGGAGGCCGTCGCTGACGAGCTCGTAGCGAATGTCCAGGCGGCCGGAGTCTCGGGCGCCGGAGAAGGGATCGCCGGAGGAGGGGAGTTGGTGGTGCGCGAGGGAGGTTTGGTGGTGGACGGATTCGGTGTTGACGAAGGTGATGGAGAAGCCGGCGGCGGCGAGCTTGACGGCGAGGTGGGCGGCGGGGATGATGTGTCCCTGGAGAGGGTAAGGGATGAGAAGAAGGTGGGGCTTGGGTTCGCCGGAGTCGGCCATTTTTTCCGGTGAAGGGGCGGTGGAGAGAGAGGATGGGGGAGCTGGATTTGCGGGTCGGGAGGGATTGGAGTAGCGGTTGTGCGGTGGGCGAAGGAAGAAGGGGTCGTCATTTGACTGGGACTGGGAGGGATTTGAACCGGAGGTGGTTCGAACCGTCCGGTTCGCTGAGGAGGTGTTGGTTTCGAGTCATAGACCGCCGGTTCGGCTGAGTTGGCAAGCAAAGAAAACGCTCCATTCAGTCAATTATTATTTTCTTTGCAAAAGAATATAGTATGTGAAGTTATATTCCTAAGATCATTTTCTTACTGTATGTTTACTTTAATAAAATAAAAAATTAAAATAATATTATCATTTTAAAATAAAATAAAATAATAATTATTTTATTTATTGAATAGAATAATATAAAATAAGAATTAAATAGAAAACAAATACTAAAATACTCATAAATCTAACTTAATAAAATTTTATGTTATTTATTATTATTATTAAATTAATTTTACATAAGTAATTAGGTGAATATAACTTATATAAATATATATGTACACGTAGTATATATATATATATATATATGCATATGTACATGTATATGTATCTGTGTGAACAAGAGTAATTTTAAAATAATACTTTAGCTTATAAAAAATAGTCAAGGAATAACTATTTCTTAGCTCGAAAAAGGAATAGCTTTTCCATGAAATAACTATTCTACCAGAGTACATATCGAAATAGCTATTCTATAAAGAATAAGAGTAGAATAGAATAATCATTTTATTCCAAGTAAACTCACCGTTAAATCATAAAAGAAAAGAGCTCGACATACTGAAAGATTATCATATATATGTTATTCTTAATATCATTTATGTGTTATTAGAAGAACAATAGAATGGAGTTGACTTTTGCAATTCCTTCGAGATGTCGGATATTAATAGAATCCTTTTTCTTCGATTTCGTGGATGAAAGTAGGAGTTTCTCTCTATATTACTTTCCTTTGCTCTTTCCATTTTTTATATTGTCCATTATATTTATTAAATCAAACAATTCGTCTTCTTGATTTCATGCGACAAAGACTACTATCTAATAAATTTTATCATAATTAATGTACAATTTGTATATAATATGAACAATATACTTGCAATATAATTTATTTTTAACACTCAATATTAATAATATTATATGAGTCAATGTTAGGCATTTAAGTGACAGATATTTAAGAATAGTATAGCTTGGATAAGAGTACTAGACGGATGAGTGGTTACAATAAAAGGAAAGTCATAAAAAAAATTTATTAAGATGCAGAAGATAATAGTATGTAAAATCATGGGATTTAAAGCACTAAAAGAAAAAGAGAACAGAAAAAAATAAAAAATCTAACGATTGTATATAACCTTGAATTACTTGTGTATATGCAGACAAAGCTAAATAAGCGAGAAAATAGTTATAGTTGATCCAACCTAGTTTAAAATTAAGACTTCAAAGAAAGGTTTCGAAAACAACTTTATAGGTAGGCAAAGTTGTAAACAACCTAAATTATAGAAGTAAAATAAAAGTTTAGTTGGGCAACAATAGTTTGTTTTTTTTTTAAATATATCTAACAAGTTTATGCTAAAGTCTTAAGCAAAGTACTTTATAAAATTTTTAAAAAATTATTTACATTACTTATTTTAAGTTATTAAAAAATATATAAAAAGATTGTTACTTGCATTTAGACATAAATGAGTATATTTAAAGATTTTTTTATCACAGTTGTATCGCATTAAAGTTCAGCTTTAAATTCATATTTCTTCATATTGGCTGTGGAGATTCTAACTGAATTTATTCGAAAAATGTGCCTTGGAATATGCTTTTCATAATTAATATTTTCCTTATTAATAGGACTAGAGATGGGATTAAAGTGAAATTCGAGTTATAAAAGAAAGGTTTTGAGTATATAGATTTTTTATCTTAGTAGATCAAAAATTAAATATGTAAAATATACATATAGTCAAAATAAAAGCATTTCTTTTTGTGATATGATAATTATCGATCAAGTTATTAAGAAGAGTAATCAATTTCGATAACTTAAATCAAAGATTAGTAGAATTTAAGTATAATGAAAAAAGTGGAGAAATACGTCTAGTATATTGTATGATAAAAAAATTTCAATTAAACTTAAAAGTAAGTTTTGTAATAGAAAGGTAACATTAGAAATACTATATGACACAGAATACTTGCCTAAAAAGTAAAAACATACAAAAAATATTGTAAAAATAAAATGACTGAGGTGAATAAGTGAGTAAACCAGAAAAAACAGGATGAGAGATAAAAATATACATAAAAAGTTAAGTTGAGGATAATCTTAGAGAAAATTAACTTAAATGATTTATACAATTAAATCATATATTAAGAGGAGTCTAAGTAAAAAGAGTTGGACTATTGGATATTGCTTATATAAAAAGATGAAAATAGAGACTAAAAAGACAGTACAAAATTATGAGAAATAATTTTACATGCTTATCATTATATTTTAAATGAATACATATATTTAATGATCGATTCAATGCACATCAAGATATTTTAACTTAATACAAGCAATTATACAACTAATTGGTGTTATATAGATATATTTTTAACTTAATATAGGCCTCTAGACACTAAGTTAATACCTTTGAATAGTGTTGTGGCAGTTATACAACTAGTAAATACTATATTGAACAATTTAAATATAGTTTATCTCTTGTATGTCAAGTTATTTTATCTATCTACTAGCAATTGCATGACTATTCAGTAATGTTTCAATGTACTAAACTAAAAAAGTTGCATTTAGACATAAAATTATTATTTATCATGGCATTTCATCTTAACAGTCATAATTACATGACTTATATTTATTATGTTGATATATTTTAACTAAATGCACAAACTTAGTAATCAATTTGCTATATATCAGGATATTTTAACTTAATATTAGCAAATACATAACTTCTTGAAAATATATTGGCGTATTTCAACATAATAGATATTTTTAGTGACAAATTTATCATTTATCGATGCATTTGAGCTGTCCATTAGCAATCATGTAACTAATAGTTACTCTATTAAAGAATTTAAATAGAATACACATATTTAGAGATTGATTTATTATATATCTGTTATTTTATTGAAATATTACCAGTTATATGACTATTCAAAGATTTTTCAACGTATTTGAATAAAAAATTTGTATTTAAATATCAATTTATTATATGTTGAGGTATTTAAATATAGTACTCATATTTGCATAATTTATATTTACTTTAATTGAATACATCGATTTAGTGAATGATTCAATGCACTTGAAAGTATTTTAACTTAACATTAGCAATTATACATCTTCATAATTTATCATTATATTTCAACTTAATAATCGCTTTTAAAGACTAAGTTGTCATATATCAATGTATTTGAACTGAATAGTGGTAATTATACGACTATTTTCTGCTGTATCGATGAATTTGAGCTAAATATGTATTTAGAGGCAATTTCGTACATAGAAAATAATTTTAATAGAATAGTAGCCTACTAATTTGATAGTATATCAATGACTTTGTCCTCGACTGATAATTTTAAATACTAAATTGTATTATTTATACAACTAGTCGTTATCATTTCTAATAATGTAAGTAGAATACATATATTTGGAGACTGATTCATTGGATATCTAGTTATTTTATCGGAATACGAGTAATTATAAGACCCTTCGATAATTGTTTCATGTATTTGAATAGAATATTAGCATTTAGACATTGATTTATTACGTATAATAGTATTTTAACTTTCTTTATCGATATCTTAATGGCATGAATATTTTTAATATTCAATTCGACGCATTTCAATGTATTTTAACTTAGTACCATCAATTATTCAACTATTTGATAGTATATCGATATATTTCATCTTATTTGACACTTTTAGAGACTAATTTTGAAGCAATTTAATGTATTTGAATGAACATTGACACTCAACTATTTATTGCTATATTAATGAATTTAAGTTAAATAAATATAAAAAATGAATTTTTACACATCAAAATATTTTTACTAAATAGTAGCAATTATACGATTATTCTATGATTTTTCGTTGCATTAAAACAAAATACTAGTATTTTGAGATTAATTTATTACAAATCAAGTATTTTAACGTAGTATTCACAATTATACAAGTAAGTTTTGTTATATCATTATATTTTAGGTGAATGCACAGCTTTAGCGATCGATTCGATGCACATCTAAATATTTTGATATAATACCAATAATTATACAGCCAATTAGTATTATATTATTATATTTCAACCAAATGGATGCTTTTTCATTACATTAAAACAAAATACTAGTATTTTGAGATTAATTTATTACAAATCAAGTATTTTAATGTAGTATTCACAATTATACAAATAAGTTTTGTTATATCATTATATTTTAGGTGAATGCACAACTTTAGCAATCGATTCGATGCACATCTAGATATTTTGATATAATACCAATAATTATACAACCAATTAGTATTATATTATTGTATTTAAACCAAATGGATGCTTTAGGACCTAAGTTGTAATATGTTTATGATTTTGAACAGAGTTGTGGTTAACTTCATTACTACATCGAATAATTTTAAATAGAATAAACGTGTTTAAAGTCAATCTCTTCTACGTCAAGTTATTTCATCTATGTACAAGCAGTTGTATGAATATTTGATGATTTTGCAATGTGTTAAAGTAGAATACTTATATTTAGACATTAATTTATTATTATGAAGGCATTTCATCTTAATACTCACAATTATATAACTTACATTTGTTATTCGATATATTTTAACTAAATACACATATTTAGTGATCAATTCGATGCATATGAGGGCATTTTAACTTAGTATTAGCAATTATAAAACTTCAAGATGATATATTTCAATATAATAAAGTTTTTAGTGACAAATTCATAATTTGTTAGTGTACCTAAAGAGAACACAGGCAATTATAAAACTAGTCATTGCTCTGTTAAAAGAATTAAAAGAATACACATATTTGGATACTATTTCATTTCATATTATGTTATTTTATCAAAATACTAGAAGTTATATGGCTATTCGGAGATTCTTCAACGTATTTAAACAGAAAACTAGTATTTAGACATAAATTTAATGTATATCAAGGAGTTTAATACAATACCCATACTTGCATAATTTACATTTATTATATCTATTTGTATTAGCTGAATACATAGATTTAATAAACAATTCGATGCACGTGAAGGTATTTTAACTTAATATTAAAAATTATATAACTTCTTGAAAGTATATCGATGTATTTCAACTTAATAATCACTTTTAGAGACAACATTGTTATATATCGA
This sequence comes from Apostasia shenzhenica, assembly GCA_002786265.1. Classification (NCBI taxonomy): domain Eukaryota; kingdom Viridiplantae; phylum Streptophyta; class Magnoliopsida; order Asparagales; family Orchidaceae; genus Apostasia; species Apostasia shenzhenica. The sequence goes on from KZ454678.1 coordinate 1,335,323, forward strand.
TGCATTTGAACAGAACAATGACAATTATACAACTATCCACTGTCATATCGATGAATTTGAGCTAAATATGATCAATCAGAGGCAACTTTATTACATATCAAGTTATTTTAACAAAATAGTAGCAATTACCCCACTATTTGATAGCATATCAATGACTTTGTCCTCGATTGACAATTCTAGATACTTATTAGTTAGATTTTAACGTATTTGAACTAAACTATCGAATAATGTAGGTAGAATACACGTATGTGGAGACTGATCCATTTCATATCTAGTTATTTTATCTAAATACTAGCAATTATGAAACTCTTCAATAATTTCTTCTTGCTTTTGAATAGAATACTGGCATATGGACAACAATTTATTACGTACAATGGCCTTTTAACATAGCAATCGCAATTACAAACATAATATTTATTGTATCGAAGTATCTTAACTGTGTGAACGTACTTAAAGATCGATTCAATGCATTTCAACGTTTTTTAACTTAATATTAGCAATTATTCCATTACCTGATGATACATCGATGTATTAATATAATACTTTTACAGACTAATATTTTAACTGAATAATAACAAATATAAGACAATTCTATGATTTTTTCATTACATTTCAATAAAATTCAAGTATTTTGAGATCAATTGGTTACATATTAACTATTTTAGCTTAGCACTCGAATTACACAACTAATATTTATTATATCATTATATTTTAAGAGAATACACATATTTAGTGATCGATTTATTATATCAAGATATGTTGACCTAATACTAGCAAATATATGACCAATTGGTGCTATATCAATGTATTTTAACTTAGTAGAGGCTTTTTTCACATATGTCAATGCATTCCAACGCATTTTAACTCAATATCAGCAATTACTCTACTACTTGATGGTATATCGATGTATTCTAACTTAATAAACACTTTTAGCAACTAATATTGATACATTTCATGCATTTGAATTGAACAATAGCAATTATCAGCTATTTGTTACTATATTGATGAATTTAAACTGAATTCATATCTATAAAGAACGAATCTAAAATACTTTAATAGCAAATATAAGACTATTCTATGATTTTTCATTACATTTGAAGAAAATTCAAGTATTTTGAGATCAATTTGTTACATATATAGTATTTTACTTTAGCACTCGCAATTACACAATTAATATTTATTATATTAATATATTTTAAGTGAACACACTTATTTAGCGATCAATTGAATTAATATATTTTTATTATACATATGAATAGAATAGAGAGTTTTCACAATTACTCATTGCATTAAGGTTGAATTCAAGCTGAATATAGGCATTTAGAGTACGATTCAATCCATAATAAGTTATTTTAATAGAATATTGGCAATTACACGAGTATTCTATCATTTGTAAGGGTATTTGAAGAGAATATATCTTTGATTGTGTCTATATCCAAGCATTTTAGCATAATACTATGATTAAAAAATAAATATTTGTAATTACATATATTTTTGATAGTATATCAATCAATTTGAAGTCGTTAGGCACTTTTAGAGAACATATCAACATATTTATTTTGAATAGCGATGTTTTTACAATAAGTCATTGTGTTAACGTTGAATTTAAGTAGAATGCAAGCGTTTGAAGAACGATTCACTATATAATAAGTTATTTTAACGGAATACTATTAATTATACGAGTATACTATCATTTCTCGTAGTATATCAATCTATTTTAAGTTATTTACATTTATCGTAACTAATTTATGACAAATCACTTGTTTTTACAAGTATTCATTCTATTAACGTTGAATTGAAGCCGAAAACAAGCATTCAGAGAATGATTTATTACATAATAAGTTATTTTAAATGAATACTAGCAATTATACTTGCATTCAATCATTTTCGTTAGTATTTGAAGATAATACAAGCAATTTGACTTTGGTCTTATTTATATCAAGGTATTTTAACATAATACTCTAATTAAACAACTAATATTTGTTATATCTTTGTGTTTTAGTCGAAAGCAGTTATTTGACGATTTATTAGGGAAGAGAGCTTTGATCTTGTCTATATCAAGCATTTTAATATAATACTCTGATTAAACAGCTAATACTTGCTATATTGATATAGGTTAGCCGAAAGTAGATATTTGGCAATCTATTAGCGAGACAGAACTGTGTTTTTATATAATTCAGACAATTACGCCTCTTTTCAATAGTATATCGATTTTTTTATAACTTATTAAGACCTTTTAAAGACCGACTTAGGATATACCAATGTGTTTGAATTGAATAGTGATATTTTAACAATTATACAATGCGTTAAGGTTGAATTCAAGTGGAATACGAGCATTTAGAAAATAATTCATTGCATAATAAATTAGTTTGATTAAATACTAGAAATTATACCAGCATTCAATCATTTTTAAGTGAATTTTAAGAGAATACGAACATTTCTGTTAGTATTTAAAGAGAATATATGTAATTTGACTTTGATCATACCTATATCGATGCATTTTAACTTAACACACTGATTAAAAAACTAATATTTACTATTTCAATATATTTGAGCCGAAAGTAGATATTTGGTGATCTATTCAGGGCATATGATTGAGTTTTAATAAAATACCGGCAATTACACATCTTTTCGACAGGATATCAATCTATTTTAAGCTATTAGGTGCTTTTAGTGACTAGTTTAAGACATATAAATATATTTTAATAGAATAGCGATGTTTTCACAACTACTCATTGCATTAAGGTTGAATTCAAGCTGAATATAGGCATTTAGAGTACAATTCAATGCATATTAAGTTATGTTAAGAGAATATTGGTAATTACACGAGTATTCTATCCTTTTTAAGGGTATTTGAAGAAGAATATATATCTTTGATCTTGTCTATATCTAGGTATTTCAGCATAATACTATGATTAAAAACTAAATATTTGTAATTACTTATATTTTTGATAGTATATCAATCAATTTGAGGTTGTTAGTTACTTTAAGAGAACATATCAATATATTTATTTTGAATAGCACTGTTTTTACAACAAGTCATTGCGTTAACGTTGAATTGAAACAGAATACAAGCATTTGGAGTACGATTCACTGCATAATAAGTTATTTCAACTGAATACTAACAATTATACGAGTATTTTATCATTTCGCATAGTATATCGATCTATTTTAAGTTATTTGACATTTATTGTGACTAACTTATGACAAATCATTGTGTTTGAGTTGAATAGTGATGTTTTTATAAATATTCGTTGCATTAACGTTGAATTAAAGCCGAAAGCAGTTATTTGGCGATCTATTAGGGAAGAGAGCATTTGATTCTTTGTCTATATTAATTGCATTTTAATATAATACTGCAATTAATACAGCGTAATGACTTGCTTATAGTGATTAGTTTAGAAGAAAGCAGAATGTGGCAATCTATAACGAGCTTATAACAGTATTTTTTATATGAGATGCAGGCATTACGCCTTCTTCTAATGTTGATAGTTTTCGATTTTTCTATAAACTTATTAGGCCCTTTTAAAGACCGACTAAGGATATATCAATGTGTTTGAATTGGAATGTTACATGTTTGAAACAAATCTATACGATGCATTTAGGTTGAAATTCAAGCAAGATCAGAGCATTTAGAATGATTTATGCCATAAGTAAATTTTTTGATAAATACCTTTGAAATTATACCAGAACATTTCAATCATTTTTGACGTGAATTTTAAGAAGAATACGGAGCCATTGTCTGGTTTGGTATTGTGAAGAGATAAATAGTGCAATATGCATATTTGATCTGGCGATATATCGAGGGCATTTAAAGCCTGAACAGACACTTGATAAACCTAATATTTACTATACAATATATTTTAGCCGAAAGTAGATATTTGGTGATTACTATAGGGCATATGATTGAGTTTTAATAAATACGGGCAATAAGACATTTTTTGATAGGATATCGATCTATTGTAAGCTATTTAAGCACTTTTAGAGACTTGTTTATGACATATCAATATATTTTGAATAGAAATAGCGACGTTTTTCAAAACTACTCATTGCATTAAGGTTGAATTCAAGCTGAATATAGGCATTTAGAGTACGATTCAATCCATAATAAGTATATTTTAAAATAGAATATAGCAATTACACGAGTATTCTATCATTTTAGGTATTTGAAGAGAATATTTCTTTGATCTTGTCTATATTTAGGCATTTTAGCTATATATTGATGATTACAAAATATATATTTTGTAATATTACACATATCTTTTTGATAGTATATCAATCAATTGAGGTTGTGTTAGGTACATTTAGAGAACATTCAACATATTTTTTGAATAACGATGTTTTTTATAACAAGTACATTGCGTTAACGTTGAATTGAAAAAGAATACAAGCATTTGGAGTAACGATTCACTATATATATGTTATTTTAACTGAATACTAAATAGTTATATACGAGTATTTATCATTTCTATAGTAATATCGATCTATTAAGTTATTTGGCATTTGTTGTGACTAATTTATGACAAATCATTGTGTTGAGTTAAATAGTGATGTTTTTACAAATATTCATTGCATTAATGTTGAATTGAAGCCACAATATAGCATTTAGAGTACGATTCAATCCATAATAAGTTATTTTAATAGAATATTGGCAATTACACGAGTATCTTAATCATTTTTAAGGGTATTTGAAGAGACAATCTTTGATATTGTCTATATCTTGGCATTTTAGCATAATACTATGATTACAAAATAAATATTTGTATATACATATATTTTTGATAGTTATCAATCAATTTGAGGTTGTTAGGTACATATAGAGAACATATAACATATTTATTTGAATATAGCGATGTTTTTACAACAAGTCATTGCGTTAACGTTGAATTGAAATAGAATACAAGCATTTGGAGTACGATTCACTGCATAATAAGTTATTTTAACTGGAATACTAAAACATTATACGAGTATTTTATCATTTCGCATAGTATATCGATCTATTTTAAGTTCATTTGCATTTATTGGACTAACTTATGAACAAATCCATTGTGTTTGAGTTAAATAGTGATGTTTTTAAATATTCGTTGCATTAACGTTGAATTAAAGCCGAAGGCAGTTATTTGGCGTTCTACTGTAGGGAAGAGAAGCATCTGATCTTGTCTATATTAAGGATTTTAATATAATCTCTAATTAAACAGCTAATACTTGCTATATTGATATAGTTTAAGCAGAAGCAGATATTTGGCAATCTATTAGCGAGGATATAATGTATTTAATTGCATAATAAAGTATTTTGATTAATACTAGAAATTATACAACATTTCAATCATTTTGTTGAGTGGAATTTGAGAGGATACGAGCATTTCTTCTTGTATTCGAAAAGAATATATTACAATATGATTTGATCTTCCTATATCGAGGCATTTAAGCCTAACACACTGATTAAACAACTAATATTTTACTATATCAATGTATTTTTATGCTGAAAGTAGATATTTGGCGATCTATTATGGGCATATATGTTTGAGTTTTAATAAAAATACGGCCAATTACCACATTTTTTGATAGAATATCGATCTATTGTAACCGCTATTAGGCACTTTTAGAGAATTGTTTATGACATTCAATGTATTTGAATAGAATAGCGACGTTTTACCAACTACTCATTTGCATTTAGGTTGAATTCAAGCTGAAATATAGGCATTTAGAGTACGATTCAATCCATAATAAGTTATTTAATAGAATATTGGCAAATTACACGAGTATTCTATCATTTTTAGGGGTATTTGAAAGAATAATATTTTTTGATCTTGGTCTATATCTTGGCATTTTAGCACAATACTATGATTACAAAATAAATATTTGTAATTACATATATTTCTGGATAGTATATCTCAATTTGAGGTTGTTAGACACATTTAGAGAACATATCAACATATTTATTTTTGAATAGCGATGTTTTTTATAACAAGTCATTGCGTTTAACGTTGAAGTTGAAAAAGAATAACAAGCATTTGGAGTACGATTCACTATATAATAAGTTATTTTGGACTGAATACTAACATAATACGAATATTTATTCATTTCTCATAGTAAATCGATCTATTTTAAGTTATTTGACATTTATTGTGACTAATTTATGACAAAATCATTGTGGTTTTGAGTTGAATAGTGATGTTTTTACAAATATTCATTGCATTAATGTTGAAATGAAGCCAAAAGCAGTTATTTGACAATCTATTAGGAAGAGAGCTTTGATCTTGTCATATATCAAGATATTTTAATATATAAACTGATTAAACAGCTAGTACTTGCTATATTGATACAGGTTAGCCTAAATCAGATAATTTGGCAATCTATTAGCGGGATATAATTGTGTTTTTAATATAATTCGGCAATTGCGCCTCTTTCAATAGTATATGAATTTTTTTATTACTTATTAAGCCTTTTAAAGAACCGACTTAGGATATACCAATGTGTTTGATTGAAGTAATGCATTTTAACAATATACGATGCATTAAGGTTGAACTCAAGCGGATAACGACAGCTTTAGAAAATAATTCATTGCATAATAAATTAGTTTGGATTAAATACTAATTTATTCAAACTATACGAGCATTTCTGTTAGTATTTGAAGAGAATATATGCAATTTGACTTTAATCTTGCCTATACCAAGGCATTTTAACTTAACATATTGATTAAACAACTAATATTTACTATTCTAATGTATTTTAACCGAAAGTATATATTTGGGGATCCATTAGGGATATATATGATTGAGTTTTAATAAAATAACTGCAATTACACACTTTTTGACAGGATATCGATCTATTTTAAGCTATTAGGCACTTTTAGGACTGGTTTATGACTATCAATGTATTTGAATAGAATAGCAGCGACGTTTTTCACATACTCCATTGCATTAATGTTGAATTCAAAGCTGAAATTAGGCATTTAAAGTACGATTCAATCAATAATAAGTTATTTTAATAGAATATTGGCAATTACACGAGTTATCTATCCTTTTTTAAGGGTATTTGAAGAAAGAATATATCTTTGATCTTGTCTATATCTAAGCATTTTAGTATAATAGCATGATTAAAAACTAAATATTTGTAATTACTTAATATTTTTTATAGTTATATCAATCAATTTGAGGTTGTTAGGTACTTTAAGAGAACATATCAATATATTTTATGTTGAATAGCGCTATTTTTACAAGAAGTTATTGCGTCAACGTTGATTGAAACAAAATAGAAACATTTGGAGAAGATTCACTGATAATAAAGTTTTTTAAACGGGTAATACTAACAATTATACGATATTTTATCATTTTCGCATAGTATATCGATCTATTTTAAGTTATTTGGCATTATTATGAACTAACATTAAGAAAATCATTGTGTTTGAGTTGAATAGTGATGTTTTTTTGATTAACGTTGAATAAAGCG
>KZ454678.1:1348522-1365065 GCA_002786265.1 Apostasia shenzhenica
TCAACATATTTATTTTGAATAGCGATGTTTTTATAACAAGTCATTGCGTTAACGTTGAATTGAAAAAGAATACAAGCATTTGGCGTACGATTCACTATATAATAAGTTATTTTAACTGAATACTAACAATTATACGAGTATTTTATCATTTCTCATAGTATATCGATCTATTTTAAGTTATTTGACATTTATTGTGACTAACTTATGACAAATCATTGTGTTTGAGTTGAATAGTGATGTTTTTACAAATATTCGTTGCATTAACGTTGAATTAAAGCCGAAAGAGTTATTTGGCGATCTATTAGGGAAGAGAGCATTGATCTTGTCTATATCAAGGCATTTTAATATAATACTCTGATTAAACAGCTAATAATTGCTATTGATATAGTTTAGCAGAAAGCAGATATTTGGCAATCTATTAGCGAAATATAACTGTGTTTTTATATAATACAGGCAATTACGCCTCTTTCTAATAGTGTATCGATTTTGTTATAACTTATTAGGCCCTTTTAAAGACCGACTTAGGATATATCAATGTGTTTGAATTGAATTGTTACATTTTAACAATTATAAGATGCATTAAGGTTGAACTCAAGCGGAATACAAACTTTTAGAAAATAATTCATTGCATAATAAATTAGTTTCATTGCATACTAGAAATTATACCAGCATTCAATCATTGTTGAGTGAATTTTAAGAGAATACGAGCATTTCTGTTAGTATTTGAAGAGAATATATGCAATTTGACTTTAATCTTGCCTATACCAAGGCATTTTAACTTAACACACTGATTAAACAACTAATATTTACTATTTTAATGTATTGTAACCGAAAGTAGATATTTGGCGATCTATTAGGGATATATGATTTAGTTTTAATAAAATACCAGCAATTACACATCTTTTTGACAGGATATCAATCTATTTTAAGCTATTTGGCACTTTTAGAGACTGGTTTATGACATCAATGTATTTGAATAGAATAGCGACGTTTTCACAACTACTCATTGCATTAAGGTTGAATTCAAGCTGAAAATAGGCATTTAGAGTACGATTCGATCCATAATAAAATATTTCAATAGAATATTGACAATTACACGAGTATTCTATCATTTGTAAGGGTATTTGAAGAGAATATATCTTTGATCTTGTCTATATCTAGGCATTTTAGCATAATACTTTGATTACAAAATAAATATTGTAATTACATATATTTTTGATAGTATATCAATCAATTTGAGATTGTTAGGTACATTTAGAGAACATATCAACATATTTATTTTGAATAGCGATGTTTTTATAACAAGTCATTGCGTTAACGTTGAATTGAAACAGAATACACGCATTTGGAGTACTATTCACTACATAATAAGTTATTTTAACTAAATACTAACAATTATATGAGTAATTTATCATTTCTCAAAGTATATCGATCTATTTTAAGTTATTTGGCATTTATTGTGACTAATTTATGACAAATCATTGTGTTTGAGTTGAATAGTGATGTTTTTACAAGTATTCATTCCATTAACGTTGAATTAAAGACGAATACAAGCATTTAGAGAATGATTTATTACATAATAAGTTATTTTAATTAAATACTAGCAATTATACTTGCATTCATAGTTTTTGAAGATAATACAAGTAATTTGACTTTGATCTTATTTATATCAAGGTATTTTAACATAATACTCTAATTAAACAACTAATATTTATTATATCTTTGTGTTTTAGCCGAAAGCAGTTATTTAGTGATCTATTAGGGAAGAGAGTTTTGATCTTGTCTATATCAAGCCATTTTAATATAATACTCTGATTAAACAGCTAATACTTGCTATATTGATATAGGTTAGCCGAAAGCAGATATTTGGCAATCTATTAGCAGGATATAACTGTGTTTTTATATAATTTAGGCAATTACGCCTCTTTCCAATAGTATATCGATTTTTTTATAACTTATTAAGCCCTTTTAAAGACCGACTTAGGATATACCAATGTGTTTGAATTGAATAGTGACATTTTAACAATTATACGATGTATTAAGGTTGAATTCAAGCGGAATACGAGCATTCAAAAAATAATTCATTGTATAATAAATTAGTTTGATTAAATATTAGATTTTACCAGCATTCAATCATTTTAAGTGAATTTTAAGAGAATATGAGCATTTATGTTAGTATTTGAAGAGAATATATGCAATTTGACTTTGATCTTGCCTATATCGCGGTATTTTAACTTTACACACTGATTAAACAACTAATATTTACTATTTCAATGTATTTGAGTCGAAAGTAGATATTTGACGATCTATTCGGGGCATATGATTGAGTTTTAATAAAATACCGGCAATTACACATCTTTTTGACAGGATATTGATCTATTTTAAGCTATTAGGTGCTTTTAGAGACTGGTTTATGACATATCAATGTATTTTAATAGAATAACGACGTTTTCACAATTGCTCATTGCTTTAAGGTTGAATTCAAAGTGAATATAGGCATTTAGAGTACGATTCAATGCATATAAAGTTATTTTAAGAGAATATTGGCAATTACACGAGTATTCTATCATTTTTAAGGGTATTTGAAGAAGAATATATCTTTGATCTTGTCTATATCTAGGCATTTTAGCATAATACTATGATTTAAAAAATAAATATTTGTAATTACATATATTTTTGATAGTATATCAATCAATTTGTGGTTGTTAGGTATTTTAAGAGAACATATCAACATATTTATTTTGAATAGAAGTTATTGCATTAACGTTGAATTGAAAAAGAATACAAGCATTTGGAGTACGGTTCACTGTATAATAAGTTATTTTAACTGAATACTAACAATTATACAAGTATTTTATCATTTCTCATAGTATATCGATCTATTTTATGTTATTTGACATTTATTGTGACTAATTTATGACAAATCATTGAGTTGAATTCACTATGTTTTTACAAATATTCGTTGCATTAATGTTGAATTGAAGCCGAAAGTAGTTATTTGGCGATCTATTACGGAAGAGAGCTTTGATCTTGTCTATATCAAGGCATTTTAATATAATACTCTGATTAAACAGCTAATACTTGCTATATTGATATAGGTTAGCCGAAAGCAGATATTTTGCAATCTGTTAGAGAGATATAACTGTGTTTTTATATAATTCAGGCAATTATGCCTCTTTCTAATAGTATATCGATTTTTTTATAACTTGTTAGGCTTTTTTAAAGACCGACTTAGGATATACCAATGTGTTTTAATTGAATAGTGACATTTTAACAATTATACGATGCATTAAGGTTGAACTCAAGCGGAATACGAGCATTTAGAAAATAATTCATTGCATAATAAATTAGTTTGATTAAATACTAGAAATTATACCAGCATTCAATCATTTTTGAGTGAATTGTAAGAGAATACGATCATTTCTATTAGTATTTGAAGAGAATATATGAAATTTGACTTTGATCATGCCTATACCGAGGCATTTTAGCTTAACACACTGATTAAACAACTAATATTTACTATTTAAATGTATTTTAATTGAAAGTAGATATTTGACGATCTATTAGGGACATATGATTGAGTTTTAATAAAATACCGGAAATTACACAACATTTTGACAGGATATCGATCTATTTTAAGCTATTAAGCTCTTTTAGATACTGGTTTATGACATATCAATGTATTTGAATAGAATAGTGATATTTTCACAACTACTCATTGCACTAAGGTTGAATTTAAGCTGAATATAGGCAAATGCAAATCAACATATTTTGACTTAAGACCAGCAATTATAAAACCAATTGGTGTTATATCGATGTATTTCAACTTAACAAACACTTTTAGACACTAAGTTACGACATTTTAAAACCTTTGAATAGAGTTGCGGTAGTCATACAACTAGTCAACGCTATATTGAATAGTTTAAATAGAATAAACGTATTTATAGTTGATCCCTTGTATGTCAAGTTATTTTATAATCTACCAGCATTTGTAGGACTATTTAGTACTTTTTCAATGTATTAAAGTAGAATACTTGTATTTAGACATAAATTTATTATTTATCAGGGCATTTAATTTTAATACTTGCAATTACATGACTTACATTTATTATATTGACGTATTTTAGCTAAATATACAAATTTAGTAATCGATTTTGCTCCATATCAGGATATTTTAACTTAGTATTAGCAATTACACAACTTCATGAAATTATAATGGTGTATTTCAATATAATATAGACAAATTTAGTGACAAATTTATCATTCGATATATTTGAACTGTACATTAGCAATCATGCAACTAGTCGTTACAACTTAATATTAGCACTTATACGACATCTTGATAGTATATCATTATATTTAAACTTAATAATCTCTTTTAAACACTAAGTTGTCATATATTGATGCATTTGAACAGGATAGCGGCAATTATACAACTCTCTCTTTCCATATCGACGAATTTGAACTAAACATAAGCATTTAGTGGCAATTTTTGACATATAATGTAAATTTAATAGAATAGTAGCAGTTACCCCAATTTGATAGTATATTAATGAATCTTCAATTGACAATTCTAGGTACTTATTTGTTAGATTTTAATGTATTTGAACTAAACTATATCATTTATACAACTAGTCATCGTATCGAATAATACAAGTAGAATATACATATTTGGAGACTGATCCATTGGATATCTAGTTATTTCATCTGAATACGAGTAATTATAAGACTATTCGATAATTTCTTCTTGTATTGAAATAGAATATTAGTATTTAAACATCGATTCATTACGTATAATGGCATTTTAACTTAATACTCACAATTACAAAGCTAATATTTGTTATATCAATGTATCTTAATTGCAAGAACATTTTAAATGTTCGATTTGATGCATTTCAATGTATTTCAACTCATTACCACAACCTATTCAACTACTTGATGGTATATCGATGTATTTCATCTTAACTAACAATTATAAAGACTAATTTTGATACACTTTAATGTATTTGAATGAATAATGGTAATTATCTAACTATTTATTGCTATATTAATGAATTTAAGCTGACTACATGCCTATAAAAAATGTATCTTTGCATATCAAAAGGTTTTTATTAAATAATAGCTTTTATACGACTATTCTATGATTTTTCATTACATTCGAACAAAATACTAGTATTTTGAGATTGATTTGTTACAAATCAAGTAATTTAGCATAGCACTTGCAATTATAGAAATAATATTTGTTATATATTATATTTTATGTGAACACACAGATTTAGCAATTGTTTTGATGCACATCCAGATATTTTGACATAATACCAACAATTATACAACCAATTGGTGCTATGTATTTCAGCTTAATAGACTCTTTTAGAAACAAAGTTGCGACATTTTTATGATTTTGAATAGAGTTGTTGCAATTATACAATTACTCATTACTACATCGAATAATTTTAAACAGAATAAGCATATTTAGAGTTGATACCTTGTACGTCAGTTATTTCATCCATATACTAGCAGTGGTACGAATAGTTAGTGATTTTTCAATGTGTTAAAGTAGAATACTTGCATTTAGACATCACTTTATTATTTATGATGGTATTTCATCTTAATACTCACAATTACAAAATTTACATTTGTTATGTCGAGATAGTTTAACTAAATATACATATTTAGTGATCGATTCGAAGCATATGAGGTTATTTTAACTTAATATTAGCAATTATAAAACTTCATGATAGTATATTGATGTATTTCAATATAATAAATGTTTTTAGGGACAAATTCATTATTTGATAGTGTACCTTAATTGAACACTAACAATTATAAAACTAGTCATTGCTCTATAGAAGAATTTAAGAAGAACACACATATCTGGAGACTCTTCAATCGCATATCATGTTATTTTACAAAAATACTAGCAGTTATATATGGCTATTTGGTTATTCTTCAATGCATTTGAATAGAAAACTAGTATTTAGATATCAATTTATTTTATGCTAAAGAAGTCTAATACAAAACTCGTACTTGCACAATTTGTATTTATTTTATTGATTTACATTAGCTGAACACATAGATTTAGTGAACAATTCGATGCACGTGAAGGTATTTTAGCCTAATATTACAAATTATATAACTTCTTGATAATCGATGTATTTCAACTTAATATGACTATATATCGATGCATTTTAATGACTTTGTGCTAAAAATTATACAACTATATGTTAGAATGATTGCTGATATTGAGGTAAAATATGTTAAAATGCATCGAATCAATCTTTAAATATATTCATACAGTTAATATACATTGATACAATAAATATTAGGTTTGTTATTGCGATTGCTATGTTAAAATGCTATTATACGTAATAAACTGTTGTCCATATGCCAGTATTCTGTTCAAATGCAAGAAGCAATTATTGAAGAGTTTCATAATTGCTCGTATTCAGATAAAATAACTAGATATGTAATAGATCAATTTCCAAATACGTGCATTATACTTACATTATTGGTTATAACAAGTGCTAGTAGTATAAATGCAACAGTTTAGTTCTAATACGTTAAAATCTAACAACTAAAAGTATCTAGAATTATTAATCGAGGACAAATTCACTAATATACTATCAAATAGTGGTGTAATTGCTACTATTCTGTTAAAATAATTTGATATGCAATAAAATTGCCTCTAATTGATTATATTTAGCTCAAATTCCTCAATGCGACAACGGACTGCTCTAAAATTGCTGGTGTTTAGTTGAAATCCATGGATATTTGACAACTTAGTTTATGAAAGTGAGTATTAAGTTGAAATACATCGATATACTATCGTTTACTAAATCTATGTATTCACCTAATGTAAATAGATATAATAAATATAAATTGTTCAAGTACGAGTACCGTATTAAATTCCTTGATATACATTAAATTTATGTCTAACTACTAGTTTTCTGTTCAAATACATTGAAGAATCATCGAATACTCATATAACAACTCGTATTTAAACAAAATTACGTGATATGCAATGAAATGGTCTTCAAATATGTGTATTCTTCTTAAATTCTTCAACACAATACCCACTGGTTTTATAATTGCTAGTGTTTTATTTAAGTACAATGACTAATAATGAATTTATCACTAAAAAGAATCTGTTATATCATGAAGTTTTACAATTGCTAATACAAAGTAAAAACACCCTCATATGCATCGAACCGATTACTAAATTTGTATATTCAGTTAAAATATGTCGACATAACAAATATAAGTTATGTAATTATGAGTATTAAGATGAAATGCCTTAATAAATAAAAAATAATATTTAAATACAAGTATTCTACTTGTTAACATCGAAAAATCACCAAATATTCATACAACTGGTAGTATACAGATGAAATAACTTGACATACAAGGCATCGACTCTAAATACTTTTATTTTGTTTGAAGTTGTTCGATATAGCAATGATTTGTTGTATAATTGCCACAACTCTGTTCAAAATCATAAAAATGTCACAACTTTGTATCTAAAAGCGTCCATTAAGTTGAAATACACTGATATAACATCATTTGCTGTATTATTGCTGGCATTAAGTAAACATATATGGATGTGCATCAAATTGATCACTAAATCTGTGCATTCACTTAAAATGTAATGATATAACAAATATTATTTGTATAATTCTGAGTACAATGTTAAAATACTTGATTTGCAACAAATCGATTAAATACTAGTATTTTATTAGAATGTAATGAAAATAATAGAATGGTCATATAACATCTATTATTCGGTAAAAACATCTTGATATGCAACGATTCATTCTTTATAGGGATGTATTTAGCTGAAATGCATTAATATAGCAATGAATAGTTGGGCAATTGCCACTGTTCATTCAAATACATTGAAGTGTATCAAAATTAATCTCTGAAAGTGTCAATTAAGATGAAATAGATCGATATACCTTCACGTAAATGAATAATTGGTGGTATTGAGTTGAAATACATTGTTGAAATGCATCAAATTGAACACTAAAAATGTTCACGCCATTATGACACATCGATATAGAAAATATTAGATTTGTAATTGCGAGAATTACATTAAATGCCGTTATACATAATGAATCGATGTCTAAATGCTAATATTCTATTCAAATACATGAAGAAATTATCGAAGTATTATTATTACTTTTATTCAGATAAAATAACTTGATATCTATTGGATTATTTTCCAAATACGTGTATTCTATTTACATTATTCGATATTATAACAACTAGTTGTATAAATGATAGTCTAGTTAAAATACATTAAAATCTAACAAATAACTTTTTAGAATTGTGAATCGAGGATAAATTCACTCATATACGATCAAATAGTGGGGTAATTGCTGCTATTCTATTGAAATTACTTTATATGTTATGCAATTGCCTTTAAATGCATATATTTACTTTAAATTTGTCAATAAAGCAACAGATAATTGTATAATTGCCACTATTCAGTACAAATAGATTGATATATGACAGCTGTCTTTAAAAGTGATTATTAACTTAAAATACAATGATATATTATCAAGATGATGTATAATTGCTCGCATTAAGTTAAAATACTTTCAGGTGCATCGAATCGTTCACTAAATCATGTATTCAATTAAAGTAAATCGATATAACAAACATAAATTGTGTAAGTAGGGGTATTGTATTGAAATACTGTGACATACATTAAATTGGCATTTAAATGGAAGTTGTCGACGTATCTTAACTATGTGAAGATATTTACAAGTAATTCGATGCACTTCAATGTATTTTAACTTAACTTGATAATACATCGATGTATTTCAACTTAATAGTCATTTTTACAAACTAATATTGATACATTTCATGCATTTGAATTGAATAATAGCAATTACCAAACTATTCGTTACTATATTGATGAATTTAAGTTGAACGAATCTTTACATATTAAGATATTTTAATTGAATAATGGCAAATATAAAACTATTTTATGATTTTTCATTACATTTGAATAAAATTCAAGTATTTTGAGATCAATTTATTACATATTAAGTATTTTAGCTTAGTACTTGCAATTACACAACTAATATTTATTATATCATTATGTTTTAAGTGAATATATATTTTGCCATCGATTCAATGCACATCAAGATATCTTAAATCAATACCAATAATTATACAATTATTTGATATTATATCGATGTATCTCAACTTAATAGAAACTTTTAGACACTAGGTTGTGATATTTTAATGCCTTTGAACAGAGTTGTGGCAGTTATACAACTAGTCAATGATATATCAAACAATTTAAACAGAATAAACATATTTATAGTTGATCCCTTGTATGTCAAGTTATTTTATTAATCGACCAGGATTTGTATGACTTTTAATGTATTAAAGTAGAATACTTATATTTAGACATACATTTATTATTTATCATGACATTTCATCTTAATACTTGTAATTACATGACATACATTTTTTATGTCGATGTATTTTAACTAAATATACAAATTTAGTAATCAATTCGTCGCATATCAGAATATTTTAATTTAGTATTAGTAATTACACAACTTCCTGAAAGTATATTGGTGTATTTCAATATAATAGATATTTTTAGAGACAAATTTATTATTTATCGATGTATTTAAACTGAACAGTGGCAATCATACAACTAGTTGTTACTCTATTGAAGAATTTAAGGAGATTACATATATTTAGAGACTGATTTATTGCATATCATATTATTTTATCAAAATAATATAATTTATATAAATATTTTGTTTATTCTTCAACCTATTTGAATCGAAAACTAGTGTTTAGATGTTAATTTAATGTATGTCAAGGTATATTTATACAATACTCATACCTACATAATTTATATTTGTTATATTGATTTACTTTAATTAAATACATAGATGTAGTAAGCGATATCGTTGTATTTCAACTTAATAATAGCTTTTAAAGTCTAAGCTGTCATAGATCGATGTATTTGAACTGAATAGTAATAATTATATAACTATTCATAGCCGTATCGATGAATTTAAGCTAAATATATGCATTTAGAGGCAGTTTCATAATATATAAAGTAATATTAATAGAATAGTAACAATTACCTCACTATTTGATATATGTCAATGAATTTGTCTTCGATTGACAATTCTACATACTTATTTGTTAGATTTTAACATATTTGAACTAAACTGTATTATTTATCAAGTAGTCCTTGTCATATCGAATAATGTGAGTAGAATACACGTATTTGAAGATTGATCCATTGGATATCTAGTTATTTACCTGAATACGAGTAATTATAAGACTCTTTGATAATTTTTTCTATATTTAAACAAAATATTAGTATTTAGACATTGATTCATTACATATAATGACATTTTAACTTAATACTTGTCGTCGCCCTTATGCTCTCATGCACAACTCGGCCTTGTGCACTGGCGGTTGCCATTGCACCTACTGCTGCTTGTACGTCACCGCCCTCATGACTGCTTGTGGCCACGGGTGCAGGCGAACATGTGCGTAGTGGCAAATGGCTATTAGTGGTCAGACTTGCGTTAGCCCGGTGAGGCTGAAAATAGTAGTACACACTTTGAAAATTATTAGATTAAGTAAGAGTATTTTTGTCATTTTTAAAATACCTAATAGATTTTGTTATGAAAAGACCACGGTGTGAAATTACCCTAAAGATTTATATAACTGTCCTCACTTAGTTAAATAATGGCTTGATTGCTATTGTTGTTCCAATGTCGGGCAAAAATAGTTGATTTCTAAAATTATGATATTGGGTGAATTGAAACTTTTAGCAACTTGTATAGGAGCCTGCAAGTAGAGGTGAGAATGATCCAAGTTCGAGCAATGCTTGACATGATTCAAGCTCAGTTCGTCTCAATTTAATTTGAGTTTCAACTAACTTATTTCAACTTCGAGCTAGCTCGAGGCTTAGTTGAGCTAATTTAAACCTTTAAAAAATTGAGTTTATTTTTAAAAAATTACCTTTATTAGAATTTTAATTGAGTTAACTGTACCGAAAAGATTATTTAACGAATATTGGATGTCCTAACCACAACTAATATATAGTTTTATATAAATAATAAAAGATTACAACAAATAAAGAAATATATTATTTAAAAAAAAAAGCAATCGAGCTGAGTTGTTTTGATTTGGCCATGTCTCGTGGCTTAGTCTATGAACTCGAGCTAAACTCGATTTAAACTAAATATTAATCTAAACATCTCCTCCTAACAATTAGAGAAGGTGTTATTTTCTTAAGTGATCAAAAAATTATTAATCATCGACAACTTGTCTTTAAAAAATAAAGATTTTAATTTCAATGTTTAATTTACAACTAAATATACTAATGAACATTTTTAAACTTTATGCTCGGGTTGATCATTAGGTTTGAATTTTGAAACTTGAAATCCGTTCATATTTTGTTTAATTCAAATTTGACTCTATATTTTTAAGACCTAAATTTAAAACGTTTAAAATAAAAATAATTTAACTTATAACTGATATATGTGTGAGTGTGAACATATTATAAAAATATATATGGAAAAGATTAATATATAAGCATTAATCAAAATGGATAAAAATCTCTTTTTTTCATTATAAAAAAAAATCTCTTTTTTAAAGATTTTAGTAATATAGCTAGAAGGACCGAAAGGAAAACTTTAGAAAAGTATGATTTAATTGTAATTATGAGTAAACTGTAGGACATATTTGTTGGCCCAGAGACTTCCCAAGAGGGGGGTGAATTGGGATTAAAAATAATTTAAAATGATTTCTTTTAGTTAAGAAAAAGAAGGAATAAGAAGAGGTATACTTAAGTTTGTCAAATTGTCCAAGTACACTGAGTTCAGAGATCACCTGAATAAGAAAAGGCTGTGCAGAGAATTTTACCTGAACAGACCGGTTGATTTTTGAGAATTTGACCAAAGTTCACAGAGCAGTGAGAAAAAATTTTCCCGAACAATCCGGTCGATTTTGGGAATCGACCAAGGTTCACAGAGCAGTGCAGAAAATTTCTCCGAACAATCCGGTCGATTTTGGAATCAACCAAGGTTCACAGCAGCAAGTGCAGAGATGAATTAACAGAGACCAGAAATAATAATTTTAGAGTTTATTATTTATATATCTGTTATTAATAAAAATATTTTAGGTTTTGTATACCTTTAAAATACTTAGATTTAGATATGATATATCACTTTTAATCCAAAGAAATTAGGAGCAAAAGAAAATAATACAACAGATTTATAAGTGGTTCGGCTTTACCGCCTAGTCCACTCCCCACGCTCCTCAAATGAGAATTTCCACTAAAACACCCCGGCTTTTTACGGGAACCAAAGCCGAATAAACCGATACAATCCTATGGCTTTTACAGGAACCAAGCCAAGAAAACCTACACCACGGCTTTTTACAGGTACCAAAGCCGAGCAAACCTCCAAAAACAATCTCAGAGAAAAATACAGAAGAGTACAAGATTTTGCTAGCTTTGCTAGCTCATTTACAACTTAAGCACAAAAACAAATTACAATGAAGAGCATACAACAACTTTGCCAAGGGTGAAAACTCGTAGAGGTCCAAGATTAAATTCTATGATCTTTGGGTAAAAGAAAAGAAGAAGGTATCTCAAAATATTCAGGAAAAAGCAAGCTTAATAGATGAAACTATTTAGCTAACAGACTTGCTTTTGTATTCCAATGGAAACAAAACAGTGAAAGCTCAGCTAATGAAAAACTAAAAGCTGTGACAAATCCGAAAAACCAAGAAGGAATGTAAACAATAAGAATTACTGGTCTTGGTTTTCAGAACAGTGAAAAACGCAGCACTCTTTCTTCTTTTGTTTCTCCTTGAGAAGATTGGTTTGCAAGTAGAAGCTTGAAGGAGAGCTGGAAGATTTTCGGGCAGGAAGAAGTTTTTAGAACAGCAGGAAATGAATGCTTATATTTACTTACAGCAGGTGGTAAGCAAGAAGCAGGATACATTTGCCCTTTGATTTAGTTATCCAATTGTAGACAAGCATTTTGACATGTCATACAAGTGGTCTAATGGGAAAACAGCAAGCAGAGGGCATTTAGGACATTTCTGGGTGATGAAATATCCAAAGGACCGTTAGAGGCAGAAAGAAGATAAGCAGATTTTAAAACTTGAAGAAAATGATTAAGTTCAACCAAGTTTGAAACAAGGAAAATAAAAAAAAGAATAAACTTGGGAAGAAGGCTGAGGAAAAAAACATAGAATAATGGTTTGTCTTTTTCCCATAAACAAGCATGCTTAAAAGGGTTTTGGTTTTAGCAAAAGGAATATTTTAAAAGGGGCTAAAAACACCCAAGTTTTCACCCAAGAGTTAAAACAATGATAAGGTGCCACCTGGGATAGATTAAAACAGATTTAACAAGTTTAGGTGGACAAAATATTCAGCATGATATTCAAGGACAGCTGAAATAAACAAGTGCAAAGGGAAGTGCAAATATTTTCCATTTTAATAATGAACAAAGAGTAAAGAAATAGTCTTTGAGGAATAAAAAATATTTTTAAAGTAGGCTGCAAGGAACAAGATAATGAAAATAAAATATTCTCAATTTTTTGGAATTTGGAAGGCCAAACGGTCAGCTTTGCAGCTGAGTTTGGGCCAGTCCAGAGAGATCCGGTCGATTTTGGAAATCGACCGGTTTTTCCTGCAGCTCAAGGAGATGAATTTTTCAGCAAAGATTAATAAAAACTTGATAGACCTTAGGCTAACTAAGATTAGATACAAGTTAAATCCTTGACAAAAACATGCATGCTTACAATTAAGTCCTAGAAAAGAAAATGAAAAAGAACCAAGTAATAAACTTCTTTTCTTGAACTTGAACTTGGACTTTCACCTTAATCATAATATAAATGACCTGAAAGCACACTTAGTAAGATGATTAATCCATAATGCTAAATTAATTGTATTCATCAAAATTAAGAGGTTCAACAATCTCCCCCTTTTTGATGATGACAATTAATTTAGTGTGCTAAGGGAAATAAAGAGATAACAGTATAAGTTGCTCCCCCTTAGTAAAACACTAACAGATTGAATAGAAATATGAGAAAGAGACATAAGTAAAAAAATACACATTATGGCATGCTCCCTCAATTATAGCACACATACAAAGATGTAAATATTGCAAATCAGAGTAGAGTATCACATATCAGAGCAAATAAAAATATTAACATGACAGAAATATTATCACATAATAATATGTTCTTTTCTCCCCCTTTGGCATCATCAAAAAAAATGGGAGAAAAAGCATTTGATGTCCTTACAATATTCAGTCATAACAACATAAAACAGTAAAGAAAAACTGAGAATATTTAAGAGTTTATCCATACAATTATTACATAAATAACTCAAACCATCATTTCTTGCCAGAAGAAGAGGGGATTAGCTTTTCAGCTATGAGATCAACTTTTTGATTTAACTGCTCAAGCAATTCACTGTTGTAGCTTGCAAGCTTAGAAATTTGAGCAGTGAAACTACTGAGAGTATCCATATAAGCATGGAGGCTAAGAAGATTTTGGCTATTGGATTCAGCTAGCTCTCCAATAGTCTCAATTGAGTCAGTAATGAATTTAGCAAATTGGGATGTAAAGGGAGATGAAGTGGAAGGATGAGTTGAGGAATGAAGGCAGCAAACCCTTTGCGCCAAATCTGGGTCTGAGACGATCTCTGCGATTTGAGTGGGAGAAAGACAGGATGAGGTTTCTGGCCTGTTTCTTCTTTCTTCTTCAGTTGTGCAGAGGTCCTTTGTTCAGCAGTAGGCTTCTCACACTTTTGTGGTGGATTTCTTTGCTCCACTGCAGCAGTCTTATTCGGCTTGGCTGCAGATTTTTTCTGTTCATCTCAGCTTTTTCTGGTTTGGCGACAGTTGGCTTCTTCAATTTGCTTGCTTCAGTTCTTCACAGCAGGTAGAGACTGGGCAGAGGAAGAAGGACCAGCAAAGATGAGGGTATAAGGCAAGAGAGACAGATAGAGTTCTGACCACTAGTGTCTTTCTCTTGAAGCCAAGGACGAGGTGGAAGTTGAGTCAATGGCAATTGGTGGCAAGGGTTCTGAGTTTGTCTTCCTTGCTAGATTTAGAAGAGTAGAGGAGGAGTCCGTGCTTTCGATGTCTCACTCTCCGCCTGAAACTCGCCTTCAGGTGGAGGCCTTCCTCTTCAAGAGATGGCTTCTCCTCTGTGATGATTATCTTCAGTGCCAAAGGAGGTAATAGAGGAACGAGGTGGAAGCTTTCCTTTTGCTGCGCAGCCATTGTCTGATTAGGGTTGAGGATAGAAAAAGGAAAGAGAGAAGAGAATGAAGGACGGAGCGCCGAAAGGAGTTGGTTTCGGCGAGAAGGCAAGGGTTGGAAGAGAGAGCGCGAGCGGGCAGATAAAAAATTGCTCTTGTTCATTTCCAGCGCGCCGTTTGAATACTGAGTTGGGTCATTAAGGTTGACCCACTGGAAAGAATGGGCGGTCGCGCAGACCCCTGGCTGAGTTTTCTAGGAGAGAACCGGTCGATTTTGACAATCAGCCCGGTTTCTCGGTAACCCAGAAAATCACCAACACACGAGAGATCCGGTGCCGATTTTCCACAAGATCGACAAAAAACTTCACGGTTGTTGAGGGCACAAGCAATAAGCAAGATTTCCTGAAAATGAACATCAAAATTAAGGAGGTGAGAATAGAAAATTGGCAAGAATATATTTTAAGTATTTAGAAATAAAATTTATATATGAATAAACACATTTCAAAGAGGGTAAAATGTTGTGCAAAACATAACATGCAATAACATGGTAAGACATTACAAGCAAGTTCCATCCAACATACCAAGATCTCTCTAACTATGAAATTGAACCTATCTTCATGCAAATGCTTGGTAAAGATATCTGGCAAGTTGAAAATTAGTGGAACAATTATTCTAGAATAATTTCACCCTTTTTCTACATGATCTCTAATGAAATGATGGCGAATTTCTATGTGTTAGTACGTGAGTGCTGAATCGGATTTTCGTTAAGCAAATAGCACTCGTATTGTCGCATCTAATAGGAATTTGATCTAGAAAATGCCATAATCAACTAGTTGTTGTTTCAACCAAAGAAGTTGTGCACAACAACTACCTGTGGCAGATATATTCTGCTTCTGCAGTCGATAAGCATAGAGTTTTGCTTTCGACTAGACCATGATACAAGTGCATGCCAAAGATTGACAAGTACCTGATATACCTTTTCCGGTCACTTTGGCAACCGCAAAGTCAGCATGGAAAATTCTATTAGATTTTGGTGTAGTGCCTTTGGGATACCAAAGGCATAGTGAGTGTGTGCCATCAAATATCTACAAAAATTCTTTTAACAGCTATTAAGTGAGATTCTTTAGGATTAGATTGAAATCTAGCACACATACACACACTAAAGACAATATCAGGGCGACTTGCTGTGAGATATAAAAGAGAACCAATCATACCTCTATATAATTTTTCATCTACCTTTATACCTTTCTCATCTTTGTCAAGCTTGGTAGA
>KZ454678.1:1367900-1428950 GCA_002786265.1 Apostasia shenzhenica
GGACTCATTGGGGTTCCAATTTGTTTCATGTTATCCATTCCAAACTTTTTGAGAAGTTCTTTTATGTATTTGCTTTGACTCATAGGCATCATTCTTTAACAATAGGCATGCCTAGTAAAATAATGTGCTTTCTTTGGTGCCAAAACCTACACTCTTCTGTAGCCTCTTTCATAATAATGATAGATATCAAGTTCAATATCTTCCTCAAAATTTTTTGCTCATTAATTTAGTTTGCAAACAACTGTGTTCAAGGATATCTATAATAAATCAAGATAGATGTTGTGAAGATAAATGTTTAGGTGAGAGCTTTTTCATTGATGTTGTTTATGGGTATCTCTTTGTAATTGCAATTTTTGGCTATAAATATATAATGAAGATTTAGGGTTCTTAACAACCCAATTAATCTCTACCTGGCATCAAAACTGTCTAACCTAACCATAACAGCATCCCATGCAACCTCGCCCATTGCTTGAGTCCCACAACTTGCGACCACTGCATGCCTCGCCCGCATTAGTCGCCTCGCTTGTGTTGTTCGCGTCTTTTGCCTTGCTAGCCACAAGAGGCAGTTCCTTGTGCCGCTTCTCCTTTGCTGCAGGTGGTGGCCTTCTACCTCTCTCTAACCCGTCATACCTTGCTTAACCCATCAACCCTTGTCGAGGCAGTTTCCTACAATGGTATAATATTGCTCTCATATTATTTTCTGCAATAAGTGTAAGAGTTGATGGTGTAATAATGGTGTGAAGGAGACATGGGATACAACAACATAGACTTATATTATCGCTTAGGCTTATGAGCTTCAGTGTAGAGTTCAGGAACTTCATTAAGGAAAAATGATTGTGGCTGCTTTTGTTGCGGATCTCAGGCGTTTGTGGGTAGAGATTGATTCCCTATGCACTTTTTTATTGATGAATGCACATGATATTGCTGCCTTCGGAGATACATTGAGAGGGGAGTGGATCTTCCATTTTCTATCGTAGCTTAATCTCGAATATGAGACTATTTAAGGTCGAATTCTCGACAAAGGAAACAAGATTTTTTTTATTTTGATCAACAAAGGAGGTGAGTTGCCACTTCTTCATGAGGTTTTTTTGACCGTATTGAGTAAGGAGATATGTAGACATGTTGTGCTCACCAAAAGTTGAGTTGTATCGACATTAGTTACTGTTTTGCAGAAGGATGAGAAGGAGTCTTCTAGGTGTGAGTACTCCAAGAGGAAGGACCGAAAGGAAAGCTTTAGAAAAGTATGATTTAATTGTAATTATGAGTAAACTGTAGGACATATTAGGTAATTTATCCTATATTTAATATATCATATAGTTGCATTCAACTGCCCAAATAATCCCGCCGCGAGCCGGAGCTCCGTCGAGCAGATCGTGCTTCTTCCTTCACCTCTTTTCTCAGGCATAGTTTCAGATTGTGTAAATCTTGGTCGAGTCGAAGAAATAGACGGGGAGGAAGGAGCTCTCCCGTGCCCTAGCTCTCGGGATCTTCTCTCTGAGGTACAACGCTCATTCGCGTGAAAGTTCTTCAGTTGTTTCTCCGATTTTATTCATTCGAGAAAAATTTTCTGAGCTATTTATTTTCTTTTATTTTCTTGCCCAAATTAAGTAAAATTTTTCTTTTTTAAAAAATAAAGTAGTTTATACAATTCTCAATACATCAACTAATTTTATTTAATATTTTCACCATTAACTAACTTTATTTCTTATCATATATATATTATATATATATATAAGATATATATATTTATATATCTTCAAAATAATATTTTTTTTTTATTAAAAATATTGAAAAAATGATCATATTTAACTTAGTCAAGAACCAAAGAGGATTTATTGAAATAAATTTTCATTAACAATATTAACTCACATGTTTCACTGAATAGTTTTTTATAAAAAGTAATTGTGCATAAAATTTTAAATCCCACAAACACAATAGATTATTTTCTAATTTATTCAATTTCATTTGTTATGTTTATTTTGACAAGATGATTTGATATGTAAAATATAAATTAGAAGTTAAAGTAGTACAAAAATTAATATTACATTGCCATCAAAATTCTAGGATTATTATGCAATGGATTTTCGTTCATTTGTTATGTTTATATTGACAAGATGATTTGATATGTAAAATATAAATTAGAAGTTAAAGTAGTACAAAAATTAATAACATTGCCATCAAAATTCTAGGATTGTTATGCGATGGATTTTCGGCAAAATAAAAATAACCTGATATGAAAATTTTGAGCTCATTGCAGCTCAAAATCAATGCAAAATTAAAATAAGATATAAATAGATTTGAATCAATTGATTTGATTTGATTTTAACCTAACATTATGTTAAAATATATTATATTTTGTAGTTAAGAAAAATTGATCAATTAAATTACTAATTTATATAAATATAATATATATTAAAATTATCTATATTTTAATTTTTATTTTATTTGAGTTATAAGCGTACGGCTAACTTGAATTCAACTTAAAATCACTTCGAGTTAATACGTCGAATGAGCTCAAACTTAAATCACTTCGAGTTAAATCGTTTAATTCAAAATTTCAAATCAATAAGTAGATTAAAAAATCGAATGAACTCAAACAAATTCGAACTTTTATTTTATTTTTTAAAAAAAATGAGTTTTGGAGCTTACGATATTTATAACACTTGTTCAACGAAGTTACTATCATATATATATATATATATATATATAAATGTTGAGTGCGTGTGTGTGCATGCACGCTCTATGGTTTCTAATTTTTGAAACTTGACATAAATTGGCGAGAACTAAACAATCTCTCCGACCTGACTGCTTTGCTTCTGCATCTCTAAACCATAAAATAACCTTTTTAGGTTCATTTGCCAGCTTAAGGTGAGGTCAGTCAACAAAGGATCCGCAGGAAGCGAGAAGATGTTGAAGTCGAGGCTGGTGCAGGGGAGCCTTCTGGAGAAGGTTCTTGAGGCAATCAAGGATCTAGTTATATCTAGTTATTGACGCTAACTTTGATTGTTCGGCGACGGGTTCTCTCTTCAAGTAATGACATGTCGCTCTCGTGGCGCTTCTCCTCCGATTCGAGAGTTTTGAGTACTATCACTGCGATCGGAACATTTCCATGAGGATGAACCTCAATAACATATCCACGATGCTGAAATGCGCCGGAAACGATGATATTATAATCATTGACGGTGGGAGATCATATTATGTTATTTAAAAAAATAATTATTTAATTTAATAATACATAAATAATATTCTTTAAAATTATAAAATTATTACTTAAAGAAAATAATTTTTAGATGTAATAACATCTTAATCTACGACAACAAAAATTATGCTCGAACAAAGGAGTCTTAAATGTTATTTTATATAATAGTTTTTTAGCAAAAAATTATTTAATATTTTTTTATAGCAAAAAAAATTATTTAATGTAATATTATACAAAATACGGCCAAAAATAACTCAGTGTCGCACTATAGTTTTAACCTAATCTTCGCTCTAGCGGTGTCGGCTGCCGTTCTTTCACCGCCGTTTCGCTCCTCGCTCTTCGTCGCCTCCGCTGCGCTCTGCTCTTCCCTTTCATTCGTCCCCTTGCCGCGGCTCTGCTTTTATATCTCCCTTGCTGCCTCTCCGATCTTCTTTTTACCTCGCCGTGACTTCGCCTTTCTTCTCTCTCACTGCCCATCTGACTGCCCCGCGCCGAATTGGACTCCCGGGTCGCTGAATCGTCGTCGGCGTGCCAGATCTTACCTCTCTGCAGCTTCCTTGTTGCCGAATCGTGCTGCCGCGCCGGATCTAACCGCTGTGCTTGATCTTAGGTATGAAATCTTTTGCTTGAATTTTTTTTTTTTCACATTACGTTACTGGAATGTTTGACTTCTAGGTAGATACTGAACAAGCCAATGTTCAACTAGAATCTTTCCTGAAGTATTAGAAACTGGTTTGCTTCGTTGCTGTTTTATGATACATAGATTTCCAGTATGAACTAGAAATCTGTTGACATTTATGCTATGATTTATGTTCATAGACTTAGTTGTCTGTAGAACTTTATGTACTGCTATGTTAAAAGGTTCTGGTATGGTACTTTCATTTTAACAATCTGCTTCGAATGAGTTGATATTGGTCACCAGGTGCAGGATGCGTATAGATTTTTCGTACCTTTTTTTTCTTTATTGGTATGTTTTTAGTAATTTTCCTTTCTTTTTCTAGTTAGTAAAAGAATTCTTAAATGTAGTTTTTTATTAGTAACAATTGCTTAAATGAAGTTGATATGTTGCTCGTGAATTGAGGTTTTTAATTTTAGCTTTCCTGCTTTTTTGTTAGACATTGTTCTTTATGGATTTAATCGGAGTTTTGATAGGTATGAAGCCTTCTTTTTTCTGAACCATGTTATTACCTTTGGGTAATTTATATCAAGCTTAATGTATGTCAACATTTTGGTATGCCATCCTTTAGGTGTAGATTTGAGGGTTTACTATTTCCTTTCTTGTCAGTTAGGAAACATTTGTATTTGCAAGATTAGTTGTAGCTCTTAAATTTAGGTTTATAGTTAGCATAGTTGTTGTTCTTAAATTATGGTTAATCGTTATCTTACCTATTTTTTCTTAGAAATTACTTCTTTATATGGCTTCACATGGTATTATTAAGAATGGTTGTTTGATCATGTAGAATATTCTTGAACTTTTGATGAGTTCCCAGATTTTTCTCTTTCTTAATCACCTATTGAAAGTATAAGAATAATAATGGATTTTGGGAGGAGATAGGAAAACCACTAAAAGGTGTCATCTTTCAAGTTAGTGGCAAGTAGGTGATACGTGGATGTATTTGAGAGAGGACAGAGGAGGAGAGAAAGGCCTCAAATCTTGAGATATGTTCTTCTGGATTAGACTTTCCTTTATAGGAATCTAGTTTGGGTGCCTTGAAGTTTGTTGGAATTGGTGAATTGACGATTGGAGCACTAAATTGTGATTTAGCATCAAAGAAAGGATGTACATCTTTATTGTGATGAATATTGACTCCTCTCACCATACCGATGTCGATGGCAATGGTGAGTTTAGTTGGAGCTGGCCTCCTAGGTAGCGCAGATATGACACGGGGACACAATATAACAAGATACGCCTACACCCCAACTTCTCAACTTATAAGACACAAATACGATAAGGCACGTCAAATTTTATAATAATTAAATAATAAATATCTATGTAATGATTTAATTTATTATGATTTTTACTCAACATTATAAAAGCATGTAGGAAGCACATATATGACATGGAGATACAGGGACACGTCATGACATAACATGTTAGGATATATAGAGGTGTCATTGCTTCCTCGTTAGCCTCCCTTGACTTAGATCAAGCAAGGGGTTTGGAGTGACTGCCATTGTTGCATCTTGCTTCTTGTGTAGGATGAGCAAGGCTAGTAGCAAGAGCTTGACCAAAGCTCGATCAAAGCTTTGCATTAGGACCGTGGCAGCACTAGCCTCCGAGGGCATTGTTAAGCTTCTTGATTTGGTTCTAGTTTAGGATGGATTCCCCTTATAGCTAGGATTTGTTATGCTTCAGTTTGTTGCACCACTAATACGAGAATAACTAGGTCCATTGCCTGCGCAAGAGTTATTGGCAGAACATTTGACAAAGATACCATGGGCAGTGGGTTTCCCAAAACTACCGGGGTGCAATCAATATAAGAACTAGTGCAATGATTGCAACCGTCTCCCTGGTCTCAGAAGAAGAATGGCAAAGAGTTGAAGATGTCATTTTGGATATGCAGGGCGAGCTAGATGCTCAGGTGATGAAGGGAGAGCTTGGTGAGAGGAAGAAGTCCTTTCTCGTTGATTATCGAAAGATGCTTGGTTAGTCGCATGCGGCCTAATGTTGATATTACTTTGATGATGTCCTTTGATAGTCATTATTGATGGGTTAAGCCAACAATGAAGTTTTTAGTGTGAGCACCAAAGGTTGTTGACATAGAAATTAGTCCAACGAAAGGCTATGATGTCCTGTTGAGGAAATCAACCATTGAATTAACTCAAACCAATACAGGCAAGCAAACTGAGGAGGAAATAGAAAAGTAAATAAGACTAGGATATACTAGGAAAACTTTGGAGTGAGGAACCATGGAGCACATAAAAAGAGCTTCACTATATCATAGGTTCTCTCAAGGGGATTACAAGAAAATTTCTTTCTATGGAGAAATTTCATGATTTTGTATTCCTCCCTCTCTCTTATTCCTTAAAAGCTTCTTTTGTCTTCCGGATCCGATCCCTTGATTCTTTAGTGATGTTAGAATTATACGAGACTGGCACAACTATTTCTAATGGTTAGAGTTGACTTTAGTTATGATCACGTTTTTGTTAGTAGATGAGATGACGATTAAAGGCAGCTAGAGCAGTTATTGTCGACTTAGTGAATTTTGTATTGCTGAGGTGTCTTAAATTTCCTATTGTTTAGGCTAAAGTATGAGGAAGGTAGGAATCTTGTTGTCGAAGAATCTTCTACAAGTTGTTAGCTCTTCCTCATGCCCATGGTTGCAAGGAAGAGTAATGGGCTTCTTAGTGAATTGTCATCGAGGAGGAACAAAGGGCTTCCCCGTGAAACATCCTACGAGGAGGCAAAAACATGAAATCCCTGATTTGCTCTACAAGCTTGGTTCTATTGGCACCCAAGTGATCCGAGTAACCCATTCACGTGTACATTTGAGATTACCATTGTTTTTATTTACATTCACATTTTAACATTGATCTGCCCTAAAATATTCTTATGCATTGATTTAATTTCTTTTAGGTGCAGCTTTCTGGGAAAGGTCATGTGTACAGCTTGTGTTTCTGTGCTTTCATTCAAAATTCATCTCTTCAATTCGTATCAAAATTCATCTGAGTAGGCTCACAGTCAAACTTAGGATTTTTATTTATTTTTATTGTAATTAAATAAGTAGAGGAGAGTGAAGGAAGAGATGGATTCACACTTTTAATCTGCTCCATGTATTTCTTATATTCATCTATACTATATGCATTAGCTGACACAAGTGCTTGGTTACCACAATCATGTGATTCACAGTTATGATGCACTTTCGTAATTATTTCCACAAATGCCTTAGGCATACTCAGTGCTTTGACCCATTGCTTACTCCTCGATTGTCTTCCTCAATGCCTTCATCCATATCGCTCATAAATATGGCTTGCCTGATGTTATCACCGAGTACCACATGCACATGCCATGAAAACCAACTTTAATTGCTTTTTAATTTGGTCCCCACAATGACAAATCCTAAGGGAAGGGACCATTATCATCATCAAATGCCACAACAGCAGGTTTATTCATAAATTCTTCACCTTCTATTGGGAAGAATTTAAGAAAGCTGAAGGCCTGCAATCAGCCATAAAACCTTTAATACATACAACAGAACTGATGTAGAGCCTTTTGAAGGTAAAGTTATCTACATCTTATGTGGCAATCACGTGAATGCATGGATTCCCCTTTTCTATCTCCTTCACTATAAATGGAACTAATCCATAATTATCCTCTAGAGCCAAACACCATGTCACGTGCTATTTGATTTTCTTATCCTCATATATGAAGCAAAAATCTTGAATTCTCTTTCTTATCTTCTCTCCACTTCATTAGGAGTAACGTTAGGCCTTTGTTTTATATCATCTTTGATTGCTTTAGCAATCCATCCAATCATGCTCCCCACTCATGCATTACTCCTAACCGGCTGGTTATCATAGTGAGAAGCACACTTGCGTAGATTTTTTTACTAGTGACTTGCACAAGTGGCATGCAATTGCCAGATGCGGAATCATCCAACTGGGCATACATCTATCATTCCGTTCTGGTCACAATCATGCTGCATGCACTGGTAATCCTTTCAATCACTTAAAACTAAATTGGTGTTCCTATCAAAGAAACTAAAAATTCTAAATGGGTATTACTTGATTTCGCATCATTTGTCAGATTTTGTTTTGATCATATGATTGAATTGTATATTATGTGGTCATGAATGAGATTGTGTGAAAACTTGTTTGCTTGAAAGCGGTTGTGTGCTATGTGTACTAGCATAGTACTAATTTTCCATGTGCTAGCATGACAAGTTGATTACCTTTAGTACTTCTGATGGTCCCCACTAAAGCTTTTGTCTTATAGCAAGTCATTTGCATGGCATTAGTTTTATAATTTAATTGCCTGCGTGGCTGCTCTTGTTCTTGGTATGGTGATATTTTGGTTTCTTGTGTGACATGAACTTTATTTGATACTTTTCAATTTAATTGCCTGTGCCTGGTTACCTTACCTCTTCTTATACTGAGTTCCTTTCCTACTCTCCATTGCATAAGCTCAGATCATGGAAGTCTCTTATTGCAAGTTTTTTTATTGTTTATAATGAGGCACTTATGCCTGACATGATTGATGATGTTTCTGTGAATACTTTTCATTGTTAACTATGGGATTCGTTTTTGGTTGATAACGGCATATATTTTTGAGTTTGCATACTCATTGTCCTAGGCATCCTAGGCATCCTGGTAGAGGGCTAATGAAGTTAATGTTATACCTTTTGTCAATCCAAGATGTATTTAGTGCTACATACCTGGTAGAGAATTTAGATTTTCTACTTTGATGCTAACTATTTTATTTGGCCACTTTTTTTCCCTTCTTGCTCTTTTAAGTTGCATGACAAATCTTGCATCATGGATTGCTTGATCTTTGCAACCAATAAGTAAACATGGTTGACCATAACAACTATGCTACATTATTTAGGTCTTGTAAAATAAATTGCAATACCGACATTTCCTAGCCATAGCTACTCAATAATGTTTGTTCGCATAGTCTCCAATTTTCATTGTTCACCAATGAATGCATTAGGTGTTGTGTAAGTGAACTCGAGGCACCTTACCTAAGCTTTAATCATGCTCCATTTCAGTGCCGCGCATGTTGAAGAAAGTGTCTTGGTGATGGGTCATCATCTGGAATTATTTTGCCTTCCAAGTTTTTTAGTTGATATCTATGAAGCACGGACACGACATGGGGATACGGGACACGACACGACACGGCGATACGACAATTTTTTGAAATATAGAACACAGACACGGCATGACACGCTAAATATAATTATAAAATTAAAAATTTATACTTACATATATATATATATAATATAATACAAACTTAAATTTTTTAGTATAAATAATTTATAAGTAGTACTGAAGTCTCATAAAATCAAGATGAAAGCTTGAGAACAAGCACCGTCGCATTAAAAATATTTGAGATATAAATTTAAGGTTCACTTTGAATAAGAGAAAATACAATTTTACTTATTAGGACAATCACAGTGAGTACAACAATAAGAGAAACTAAGAGCTCTCGGTGTTGATAAAAAAAAATAAAGGTGAAGCCAGAGTCCTAAAATTTTTTGCGATTGGTTCATTTTCGTAAGGCTTAAGGGCAACAAAAGAGGAATAAATTTGATTTAATTTGGTTAAATTAAAATTTTAACAATAATAAGAGATAGCTTATTAATTTTATTAAATAAAATTTTAACGATAATGGACAAGGCACACCCAATCTCTACTCCGATCAATAGCTCTCTATAATAATCCTTCGCTATACCAGAGCATCCCTTCAATATGATAAATCACTAGACCGGACATTACATTTATTGTTAGTCATGCATGTCAGTTCAGGCATGCTCCTACGGAAGAACATTGGACTGTTGCCAAATATATTCCTCGATATCCCAAAGGCACCATCTGCATGATGTGATATTTCATCATCTTTCCTCTCACACATTCCATGCCTTTAGTAACCAATTGGGCTGGATCTCCCAGTGATCGTTGATGGCTCCAAATGAAATTTGCCATAAGGATCAATAAAACAACAGATCTAGAATAACAATATGAAGATCCCCCAAAAGTCATTCTGTTAAATAACAACCTTGTATCCACAAATTTGGATCAAGCATTCTTGGAGAATTCTGCCTAGGGTTTTGGCATGATCACTGTAGGCTGACAGTTTCTTAACCTTGCCAGCTAAATGCCTTTTTACGTTAGGGGGATTGAAAGAAGGGTCAAAGCCAAGAGTTGATTCAATATCAGAAAAAAATTGAATTCAACTTGAAGATCAGAGACAGTGATAAGATCATCAGGAGTGCTAAAACCAAAGAAGGAAGTGAGATCATCACCAGTGATGGTGATGACTTCCCTTGAACAGAGGTTTCTAGAGTCCTATTTTCAAAATCAATCTTTATATTGGCAAAGAAAATTTGAATAATGAGAGGATAGACAGGGGTATTGCAAGACAACCATTCGGTCCAACCTTGCCTCTCAATGATCCCTCTGATAAAATCATCAACCCTTTTCAGCTTGACAGACTTCACATTTAGAATAGGAATTTCTTCAACTATGTTGAAGTAACTCCGGGCACTGGCATTTAGCAGAAGAGAAGAAATAGAACCAGGTTTTGTTGGCCTCTTCTTCTTTCTGTCCTTCATCTTTGGGGATGGAGGAGCAGAGGATGAGGATTCAGCAGAATAGGAGGAGAAAGGAGCAGAAGCAGAAGAGGGAGAACTAGAAGAGGAAAAGGAATGAGATGAAGCAGAAAGAGAAAGAGAGAGAAAGAGATGAAGTGATGGAAAGAGAGGAAAAAACGAGATAGATATATCCATAAATTTTATTAAAATGTATAATATTAACAAATAAATTTAACATTAATATTAAACATATCCAATTCTATCTTATGTATTCTAGAAGTGTCATGTATCTCAGAAGCATCCTAAAGTATCCTAAAGTGTCCTCGCGTATCCAAGAAGTGTTCTTAAAGCTTTTTAATATTACTTTATTAGGACACGCCACGTGGCGTGTCCGATATGGTGTCCCCGCGTGTCCTCGTGTGTCCCCGAGTGTCCGTGTGTCCGACACGGACACGGCGTGGTTCTTGAAAAATCCATGCTTCATAGGTTGATATATTGTTTTGATTGTGTCTACCCCGTTGTTGAACGCATTAATAATCTTAATCTAGAACAAGTTAGTTTGGTTATTATTAAATAGGCTACTCGACAGATGCCATCTTGGATATGAGATTTTTAAAATCACTTTATGGCGTATGGTGAAATTCTTAGCTTGTGTCGACTAGGCGATGCACATTGTAGGAGGGGCATCACATTGTTTTGCTTATGTTGCTCTTCATGGTCTACAGATATACATGTGCATATACCCAACAAGTAGATTTCCCTTTATAATATAATACCTCACCGAAGTTTTGGTCATGTTCTGTCATTCTCATACTTGATAAAGAAAGTGTCTTAGTGATGGATCGTCATCTTTAACTATTTTTAGTGTCTTCTAGGCCTTTAGTCGGTGCATTATTTTGGTTTTGTCTGTCTTGAATATGTTTGTTAATCTTAATCCATGCCAGTGTAGTTGAGTTGCCAACTAGGCTACCAACAAATGCTTCTCCGATATGAGATCTTTAAAATCACTTTGTAGCACATGGTGAAGTTCTCTGCTCATGCTCAACTAGTAGATACGTGGGATGGGCATTGCATCATCCTCCCTACATTGTTCTTCATGGTCTATGTACATGTGAGATATTCTTAGCTTGCCCTTTATGATACACCCAACTCCAAGTTTTCTCTTCCTTTATGAAGGATGAGGAAAGAAATTGTGTTCAATGAAATATTAGCCCTCATCAAAGTAGCACGTAGTGCCAAAGTAATCCTACTGAAAATTTTGGCTCTTTACCAAATATGTAGCACCTTATCCAATTGTCAAAGGACATAACATTAATTTTTGTTAGCTCTCTACTAGGATGCAAATGGTAATAAGCATATAAATTTGAAAGCACACACATCTTTGTCCAACAATATTAAATTAATTGAAAACTATCAAATAAAATTCACCCCACCCGACTCAAGGAGCCAAAACACCATCGTACCAAGAAAAAAGGCTGCTACCTTTGTAATTAAATTTCTTAACCAATACCATTCAAATGACTTGTTATACAAGAAAAATTTTAGTTAGAGTAAATATCATCCAGTTTCTTAAGGTTTGGGAGTAATATCTAATAGATCTATAATTTCAAAAACCTTTCAACGAAGTCCCTGGGGTTGAGATTAATATTTCAATCAAGTCCGTTTTGTTTAATTTGTTTTTTTATTTAAATTAAAAAATTATGCGCGCTGCGACCTGCGAGCAAGGTCGCGCGCAACGTTGCAGCGCGCTGCAACGCCATGACCTATTGCAATACCAGCCCTACCTTTGCCGGCAATGCCCTATGATGGGAGAAGAGGTCGGTATTTATGTCATTTTACATTTAAATATTTAAAATTTTATTTAAAAGATGAATAAAATAATTAAATTAAGCAAGAAAGATGTAATTAAAACATTAATATCAACATCAAGGATCTCATTGAAAAGTTTTTGAAATTATGGACTTATTTGATATTACCCTAAACTCTCATGGACTAGCATGATATTTACAGTTTTAATTATGCCATCACCAATAATAAAGACAATCAAGTTTTCATGCTAGCTTATAAAAAATTACTATCATGCTAATATCCACAGCAAGTTTTTTTAATCATTAATCAAAACGAAATTTGATAATGAATGCGACAGTAACTTAGCTTTTATCCGAGAATTGCAACGACTGCCACCAGAATGACATGTAATATGTAAGACTCCGTGTCATTTTGGAATTGCATGTCACTCCCATAGAATTCAATTGTTGTAAGAAACCCCAATCTAGCCTCCAGAGAAGGGGTTGAGACCTACAACATGCGTGCTGATCACTATTGTTGCTCACCAGTTGGAGGTAGAGTGTTGTTGGGGGTCAAAGGGTTGAACTGCTAGCAAGCAACATATAGTGCCATGCAAAAACTAGTGAGACCATTGATAGGCTATGTGACCAAGCTACTAAGAAAGCTTCCATGCCAGAAACAAGCAAGCAGATACTAGATTTGACTAGATCCGGCGATTTGAATGGCAAATCTGCCCATGCATGCGATCAGAGCAGAGTGTAGGTCATCTTGATATGGAGCAAAAAGTTGTAAAAGCACAACAGAGATGGAGAAAAAATTGCAAACAAGCAAATTTAGATGAGAAATTGAAGGAAAATGACCTGATTAGTCTCATTGGTGTCAGGGAAGATAGAAGAAAAGAGGAGATTCGTAGGTTGACAGGAGTTGCAGTTATTTGTAAGGGAGGCGAGAGAATCCCAGAGGAGGGTGATGGGGTATGGTAGGGTTAGCTTAGGGATAGGGCGCGTGAGGTGGGGTTGGTTAGGCATGGTATTTGTGTAGTGATCTTAATTTTGTTGGTTGAGTTGGTGTGACATAAGTTACTCCAAGTTCACTGCCTAACGAAACAATTTGCTAAATACTGTGATGTTATTGATAGTATTTAGTTTTGAATTTTGTGAATGCTGCTATTATATCCATAAAGTTATTGTAATTGAGATGGATTAGTTATTACACTAGAGTATGATGGAGACGTACTGATGATCGATGGTTTTGATCCAGATCTTTTATTTTATTATTATTAAATTTATTTTATTTTATTTTATTTGCATTAGTTAAATCATTTTTTATTTTATTTTATTTGTTGTTTGTTTAGTTTCATTTAGGGTGAGCTTAACTAAACTTAGCCCCTTTGTTTATTCTCACATTACATTGCATGTACTTGTTATGAACAAAGCTTGAGTTTGTGTGCAAACTGACTCTAAATGAGGTTAGGTTATTGTGATTCTGAAGGGATCAATTCCTTATAATTCAAGTGTGAAGAAACCTTATGTGAGAATACTTAAAACTTAGTTATCGTAAAAGATAAAAAAATAATATGAAAAAATGAGAGAAATCATCACCCCCTAGAAAAACAATTCACCACTTTGTTCCCATCCTCATTCCCACTTCAATGACTTTCAGCTGTTGCTGCTTCGTCATCCTTTCTGTGATTCAAAGATCAACATCAGATGTGATCACGTAAGTTTGGAGTTTGTGATGTCTGACGGCTGAGCAGCTCACGGTTCACAGAAACTTTTCGTGAAGATCATGCCAGGAATCTTCCATCTCTTGAAGCCGTTGTCTCTCCACCCTTTCTATGAGAATACCATGCAAGCTTCCATCCTCTGCGTAAACCATGTGCCCGGAACCCCTTCCTGTCAAGTGACTACTCCTGTGAAGTCCTCTTTATTCCGTTAGTCCACGCCAAGCCTTGAGAATTCAGCCATTACTAGTGTTCACGTTAACTTTCATGGAGTTTGTTTTTGAAACTTTTTTTTTGAAACTTTGTGGTGGAGTTTATTGCTGTGAAGCTTTGTGAAGGAATTAATTGTTGTGAAAATATGCAAATCAAGCTTAAGAGCCATTGCACGATTGGGCCATCAATCCATCAGATCCTCCATCTTATATGCTCAGAGTAGGAATTACAAAAACCCTCCGGTGAGCAATTTGTTTTTAAATCTTCCTGTAGCATTATGCTACAGTAGTCCTTCAGAGCTATAACCAGACCTTCATTGCTACAGAAGCTGCCTGCACTCTCCAACCTCCCTTCTATAAAGCACGGATACAATACGGAACATGGGACACGATACGACACGAACACGGGGTATGACAATCTATCAAAAAATAAGATGCGACACTTCTTGAATACGTTAAATAAATATGATTATTTATTTATTAAATTTTGAATAAAAATGAAGTAATCATAAAATTGATCAACATATGTAACATCTCTCTCTTTTTAGTGATTATTTCTTCACATATTTCATAAACACTTAAAGAATTGATTGCCAAGTCAATTTAAAAGATTAACAATTGTTAACTTAATTCAACTAATAACTTACAAATAATTACATGTTTTCTAAAAAAACTAATCAATATTCTTTGAAATTTCTCATTAACATTATACAAGTATATAACTGTAAATAAATAGTCAATTTGTAAGTTTCAAAAATTATGTTATAAATTAAATTTAAACTATTATGAAAAAGATATATATAAGCAATCAACTTAATAATAATTCTAATGTAAAAAAATAAGATAAATAGAAGATATATTCGTGTTTATATGCATAACAGTGCATATAAGTATGCATGCTTAAATATATAAATGAATTATTTAAAAAAAGAGAATAAATAAGTATACAAAGTAATCATTGATAAACAAGTTAGATTAAAAAAGAGCATACTTAATAAAACATTTTCTTGAAGTGTGCACGTGTTCAAGTGTGTCCAATATATTTTTTATATAATATAAATTTGAACACGAATTTTGGCGTTTCTGGCACGTGTCCAAGAGTGTCCATACCGTGTCGATGTCCAACACGTGTCCAGCACCGTCATGGGACCTTGGTAGAAGTGTCTGTGCTTCATAGCCTCCCTTAGTCCCTCGCGCAAAAAAATTCTGATTAAGATATAATTTCTTTTCCAATTTATAGTAATTGTTTTTGATTGAGTTTCAAATAAAATTTTCTTTTTTTTTGGATTTGTTTTGATTGCTCTAATTGAGATATTGAAAGTTAATTTTGAGAAAAAATTACTACTGGTATTAAGTTTTGCGAGAACTCAATTAAATACCTTTTTTGCATCTCATGTTTGTTGAATTAAATTAACGCCCTAATTTAACTCAATATATTTTTATTTACAATTGACTAGGTAAATTCTTTTTTTCGATTGATCAAATAGTAATTGAAATTTAAATTTTCGGATTTGTGATGATTGGATTATCTCATAATTAAATTTAGAAAAATTGTGTTTTATGAGATGTTTTATCATTTAAATTTAAAAAGAATTTAATAGTTCACCTTTAAAGGTTTCTTCACTTGTTTAACTCTTAAAGTTTGATATTTATATATGTTGCTGTATACTTTAAATGTATAATTGCAAATTACATCTCTTCACATCAATGAATGATGAGATCTTTTTCTTTTTAAATAAGATGAAAAGCTAAATTTTTTTCCAAATTGATGGAGAGATTAGTTTGTAATTATGCATTTAAAATATAAAGTGGTACATGTAAAATATCTAATTTTAGGGATTTTTTTATAAAAACTTTTAGGAGTTAAATTAATAAAAAATATTCCTTCGGGGCGACATAGTTCCCATTAAATTTATTGATCTCTAATCACATTTATCTTTTTTTTTGTTTTTTGAAATATGTTTGTGATGAGACATACAATTTTATAGGATGTGATATTAAGTTAATTTTTTTTATTAGAGTTTGTGGATAATTGGATGAAATTTTTTTTTAAAAAAATTTTAAATTGCCTCCAACTAAATGGGATCTTATTGTCCATATTTTTCCCACATAATTATTCGTATTAGTGCATATAAAATCATTTTTTCTGCTTTAGATTAGATCACAGTAGAAATAATTATTTCACAGATATAGGGTAAATGTGGTTCCTCGGAAAGATAGATGAGGGAGAGATGTTTAGAGTAGTTTGGTCAAGTCTATCATCAATCAATTCAGGTACTTTTTTGTACATTTGGGGATCCAAGTCAGCCTCATCTTAATGTTAAAGAGAGGGAAGGGAAGATAAAAATGACTTGGGGAAATGGGCATAGTCATTGCTCATGAACTCAAAGTAGTTGCACTCACCTAGGGTTTTGAGTAGAGAAGAGAAACCTTGCAGTCGACCCCCATTATTTTGGGATCAAGGTTTTATGTTTTTTTTTTTTTTTGAAAGATGGCAAGCCATAGCATTAAACTAAATCGATATTACAAATAATATAGAAGTCAACCAGCATCCTCCTTGAGGATGTTGCAAAAAGCAATGGGAAGAGGCATATCTCTCTCCCAGCAAAAATTACCTAATGTAGCATAATGAGCCAAAAAGTCGGCTGCACTATTTACGTTACGTGATATATGTGTAACCTTACAAAAAGAGAATGAAAGCAAAATATTTGTAATCTGCTCAACGACAATGTCTCTATGCGAGTTTGCATGGGTTCTAAGATCTTCTGAAGGCATTGCTAGTGTTCCATTTAGAGCTCTATTTGCTAGTTGCTGCCCTCCTTGTTGTTGCTCTGAATAGTTCCATACATGCTCTGTGAAATCTAACTGGCGTCGAGAGATTCCATATTGGAACAAGCTATTGTGAACAAGTTGTAGCACCTCCATAGAGTCTCCTTCCAACCAAACCCCACATGTCCTAGGCACATCGTCTGAGATGGCTCTCAATCCCTCAAGGCTTTATGTTCATCATTGTTATTGCGTCGTATAATATATATCACTAGCAAAAGTTTATATTCTTTTCACTAATTGTTTTCTAATAAGTAACTTATTTCTGGTATTTTTTTTTTTTTTTTTTTTTTTGTAGATCTGTAAAAGTTTCTGGCATGTTCTTGAATTTCATGTCTTATATTAATATGAAATTTGCTTGTGACCATGCAGGATACAAAGAGGGAAGGCATGGGTTTGTGGACGTTGCTGGAAGGACTTTTGCTTATTGCAAATTCGTTTGCAATACTAAATGAGGATCGTTTTCTGGCTCCCCGAGGATGGAGCTTCTCTGAAGTGTCTGGAGGAGGTAGAGCAAAGACATTGAAGGGTCAGCTGATTGGAGTAATTTATGCAACTCAGTATCTTCGAGTTCCTCTCATTGTTTTGAATCTCACCACCATTCTTGTGAAGCTTGTTTCTGGCTGATATTCGGCGAATAATTCCTCCCCTGGATGGACTTGTGAGCATTGTATTCGTCTTAACAGTGGCTCGACTTTTACTACGTTAACATAAACATAACTCGAGTTTCTTGAAATTAATTTTCTTCCTCTTGCTGTATGAATATTTTGAACATCCTTGCAAATTTGACAGTCTTCCATTTCTACTGGAGTCTATATAGGTGGCAGTTTACATTGTCAAGGTTGAAAACTATTTATCATGGTAATTTGCCTCATTAGGACTTGCTCATTGGCTAATGCCTCTTGTGGAATTTGAAATGGTTAATTTTAATTTTTAAATTTAGATAAAAGGTAATTTTTATTGAAATTTGTTTATAATGTAAAATACAGTTATTTTATTAAGATGTATAGAAGTTGTAATATAAGTTATTATTTGAATATGTGTGTAGGATGTAAAATAAAATTAATTTTTATTTTAAAATATATGATACGAGATATAATTAAATTTTAATATTGTATTTTATATGTGATGTGAAATGTTAATTTTAAATCAGTAAATAAACACAATAAAATAGTCATAAATATTGAGATGGATGGTGTGTATTTTTTAAGTTTTTTGAGTAAAGTGTGATTATGGCAGTTTGAAATGTGGGAATATTTTGAAATATATATATTGACTCATTTCAGCAGGTAGATATTTTTGTTTCACATACATTATAAGATGTGCTTTAAGCTGATTCAATTTTATTAGATGATTAACTCTTATTTTACAGGTATCTCGTATAACATATTAATTTTTATGAAAAAATATGATAAAACACCTGTGTTGTACAATTCAACTATAATATATCTGCGAATAAAGTGAATAAATTTGCTATGTTACAAAATTACTGTATAAGGAGTTATCCCAAATATAAATTAAATGGAGTGTCAGCTCATGAACCTCGCTCACGTTGGTGGATACTCCAGCCCAACATTCGGGTTCCTCCCCCACACCTGCAGCACCTCCGTCTCGAAAGTATGCGGAGGGAGGACATATAGCTCACCCAAAAGAGCATGGTAATCGCTCCACAATTCCTTCGCTCTAGGCTCCTTCTTCAGCTCTCTAAGGAGAGAGCCCGAACTCCGACTCCGCGAGTAGACCCCGAACTGCTCGCACAAACTCTTTTCAACGGCGGTTCTCTTCCTCCAGCTCATTGACTCGGGCCACCAGCACGGCCCTCTCCTTCTTCAGCTCCTCGACTTCGGCGACCGCCGCCTCCAAGTCCCCCTCGAAGCGAGCGCACTTCGACTCCAGGTCCATGATCGCCTTCTCCGCCTCAGATGGCTCCAGCCTCCGAAGAAGGGAAAGCTCTTCCTCCATCTTCTGCTCGAGGGTTGCCGCTTGACACCTGCTGGCTAGCCGCTTTTCGACCTGGTCAAGGTGCAAATAGATGCTGCGCGCTCGAACTGCCAGAGCCGGGTCCTCTCTGGCCGTCCCCTGACAAGATCTCCGGACCAGCAGGGGGGCCCGAAGGGGATGAGACGGGGGTCAAAGTGCTTCGCTCCCGCAGTAGCGTATCCTGGGCCTCCGTAGGTAGAGGAGCAGGAGGCTGATTCTCCGCGTCTTCTCTTCTCGACCGCATTTCGTTGTCAGCCACAATGATGGTGTTCTCCACAGGAGGAGCCGCTCGAGCGTCGCCTTGAAGGGATCTGGACGCCGCACGCGCGCCCTCCCCTGTGTTGGAGAGACGGATTCTTGGCTTTTTCGGCACCTCCTTGCGAACGAGCAGCCGTCTTGTGCCCGCCTGACCCGGTTGAGCAGGACCTCCAGCTTCAGGAAGTTCATCCCGAACAAACCCAGCGATGCCTGAGAACATGGCCATCACCACACCAGCTCTCCTAGGACCAACAGGAGAACCGTCTGATGCTCCACAGGTATTTATAAATTCCACAAGCCCACATGACACCCGAGCACGCGCATCAATATGCTTCAC
Organism: Apostasia shenzhenica; assembly: GCA_002786265.1. NCBI lineage: Eukaryota > Viridiplantae > Streptophyta > Magnoliopsida > Asparagales > Orchidaceae > Apostasia > Apostasia shenzhenica. The sequence continues at coordinate 1,387,474 of KZ454678.1, forward strand.
GACTATCAAGGGGATATGTTGCATCTGGATCCATGCTCAATCATCTGAACCGCACACGTGGAAGCTTACATGGCATCAACAGCACGAGCGATAGGCGTCTAATATTAGGCGTATCACCCCGAACAGCAGATACCGAAGAGACCGAGACTAACAACAGAGACCAGAACTGACCAGCGCCTGACGAAGTATCGGTGACCATACTGCTTTCAAGAGGTATGGGCTCTCCTGCCGTCAGACCGTACTGTCCGTACATTGTACAGCAAAGGCCAGGGCGTGGCCCCCCTGCGGACATTGATTGTCTGTCACTGGAGCTGAAGCCCATTCTGCTGAAATGACTCTACAGAGCAGGCCAGGATATAAATATCTCACTGTAACGAGAAAAACCTCTCTCTGGCTGAACCCAAAAAAAAAAACTTCTACCTCAAACCCCCTCAGCTTTCTTACTGTAATCCCAAAAAAGATTGATTCTAGTGATTTTGAAGCCTCCCCGAAATGAGCCGTGGTTTTTCCGCTCAGCCGGTTTTTCACGTAAATGATTGTTTCTCGTCTTAACAACTAGGTAAATGTATATATTAAGGTTTTAAAATTCAGTTGAAATTATCATTTTTTTTTAAATCAATCTGAAAAGACTGTCAAATTTCAGTTTTGGTTAAAATTTAAGCAAAATTATCATCACTTGTCCCTCTGTAAAATATAATATTTAATAATTATAATTAATAAATTTAAATTTAAATTTATAAATTTTAAATAATTTATTAAAAATTTTAAAATTATTGAAATTGAAATTATCAAAACTTTAAAAATTATTGAAACCAGTATTTTTATTTTGTGATCGAAATCAAAAGCTAGTTTTAAATCCTTGATATGTATAACTAAATGCAAGTTCAGCTGTTGGCTCTTGTTTGTTTAGTTAGATTAATTTACTGCTTTTAATCATGCATATTATATTATATATATTAAAATTATATTATAATTTATATTATTTATTTTTAAAATAAAAAATTAATTTTATTTTATATTTTCTCTTTATATCAAAATAATAATTTATTTATTTTATTTTGTCATATATAATTTTAATAAAAAATATTTTAATTAAAATTTAATTCTAAATTTATTAAAATTGACTTCGGCGTGCATACACGCATGCTATTTTTGCAAAAAAAAATGGTTGTTTGGTGGCTAAAATATAATAATTGTCAAGTATCAGAACCTTGATGAAATTTATTTTTAAAATCGCGACCTCTCATTTTTTTGTGTTAAAATTTGATCCCATTGTCTCTCTCTCTCTCTCCGTCATTTCTAACTTCGATTATTTCGCCAATGCTGATGTGTTCATGAATAAGTTTATATGAATATACATAACTTTGTATTCGTTGATATATAAATATTATTTTAAAGTAATTATAATTTTTTATCATAATATTTAAATGACTAATCAATTACTCGAATGTCATAATATTTTAATAGTATCGAAGCGATTATCTTTAACTACGTCTAGCAAGTGACAAGGGCAGAATAAACCCATGCATAAACAAATTTGGAAGACTCCTAGGATCAATTAACTTCTTCACATTTGTTGAGGTTTAATTTTAATTTAGATTAAAATTAGTCTTATGGTTATATCATATATAAATTGTCATGTTAAAGTAAATAATATTTAAAATTCTATGTAGTTTTAATATATAACTAATTTTAATTTATGTATATTTTATATAAAATTTTAAAAAATTGTTTTATTTCAATTGGTGCAACACTAATATTTTTTCAGAAATGAGTATATCCGAAAGATTTTTGGTGTTTGCACCAATTGAGGATAAACTTTGAGAAAGTCGGCTTAAATGGTTTGGACATCTAAATCGTAGGCCGATTGAAGCTCCAGTTAGAAAAAAGACATGGCAAGAAACTATAAGGAGTGATCTTAGTTACTTAAACATAGATAAGAATTTGGTAACTGATACATGTAGCTGATTCCACCAAGTGGGATTAAGGCTTGGTTGTTGTTGTTTTATTTCGCGTCTAAAAAAATATTAATTTTATTTTAAACTTTTTTTGTAAATATCAAAATAAAAATTAAAATTGCATAAATTTTAAAACCAAAATGCCTCAAACTTAATATTTTTGTTGTAGGGACCTCAAACTTAAAGCCCATATGATCCTCATCCCAATCACTTTAAGCATTGGCCCATCAACCATCATGCATCGTGATCATTCCAGCTAAGTTGTCTCATTCCATCTCTCTCAATGCATCATAATCTCATCCGTGCACAGTGGTCATCTTCTTAATATGAAAGAGATTATTTGTGATTGCCACCTTGTCCATTTTGTCAACTTGGTTTCAAAAAATTTAAAAAAAAAAAAAGAAAAAATCTCGCAACGAAATTCCACACGAAACGTGTAACTATTTTGGAGAGAGCGATTTGGTAAAATAGACGTGTCTGTGAGGATGTTGATTCAGAAAAATCTCATGAACTTTACTGTTATTCAGGATTGATTTTGGGTCTTAATTTCTCGCAACACAAATGCAAATAAAAATATCTCCAGAAATGAGCTGCACAGCTAGGAGTCTTTAATAGAAGAATCGTTCATGGTATATAAAATATTCATAGTAATTTGTTATTTTAAGTTATCCAATACTGATATTTTATGATCATAAATTACATTTTGAATATTTTTTTATTGTTATATCTTATATTTGAATGTGATGAAGACTATTTTCAAATTTAAAATTCAAAAACTAAATAAAAAAAATAAAGATTTTCTTTTATGTTGAAAAAATAAAGATAAAGCTGAGGAAAGATGAACACAGAAGGAACAAGCGCGATTGGCAAACATCGCATTCCACAGGATTTGCTGATAGATATTTGTGAAGGATATTTACATAAAAAAAATTTATTAAAACTATATTTATATTTAGAATTTAAACATATTTATTAAAACTTCAATAATAATAAAATAACTTTCTAAATATGGGTCAAATTCTCTCGTTCGCCTTCCCGTAAATGCCCACGACATTTTATATTCTTATACAATACCATCGTGAAAGTATTTTGCGGGATTGTATAGGAATATCAAAATTTTAGAAATGCAAGTAAATCTCTAAAATTCGTTCAAATTTATGATATACCAAGAAAATGTTATTGAAATCGCCATCATTAATGACCTTTCCTTATCATTCTAACTACTTTGTTGAGCTGAGTAGTCCCCTAGACTCGATAAGATAAGAGGGATGACATCACCGAAGAGGTGATTCTGTTCGAAATTCTACTATCATTATAGAGGATATTCTGCTTTCTCTGCGTATTAGAAGCTACTTGTCGCTTTATGAGTGTTTTTAAGGCACATAGAGTTATACATATATACAAATCCACCAACAAAATGGTTGACTTTATAACTTCTTTTATTTGCATAGTTGATATAGAATTGGACGAAGGTACTCTTTTTCCACTTAATTTTTTGAAAAATCTTTGCTGAGGATCACGATTATTTATAATATTTTTAGGTTCGGTCGAGTTCTAGAAAAGGCAATTGAATATAAGTATATTTGGGTGCAAACCTTAGAAGAAACTTTCGACAAATTTCTTTTAACGAAGCTCCAGAATTTTTATTAACACCAAATCTTTCATTTTGTGGACCATATTTTTTTTCAGCTTGAAGACCTTCGATTAAGAGCACATTCGACTAGATCTAGATCATTAATGACCAACATTTGACAAATACAAATCTCAATAATGAGGACATTCGTGAACGCTTAATGAAAACTAGTTACTAGTCGATACAACCAGGATGTTTAATAGTGATCACTATTATTCGTCACTAAATCTTCTCATTCATTGTAAGAATCACTGTGGTCCTCAGGACATTATATAAATATATATAAACTCTAGTAAGTTGGGGACAAGATCGTGAGCTCTTTATTCATATTGTAAAGCTCAAGGCTCCACCTCTTGTCAAGAATCTCTCATATAGTGCTATCTAAGTCTCTTCGTGCCATCATGCAACTAGAAGCCTTGATTTTTTTTCCGATCGTATTTTTCATATAAAATTATATTGTTCTTTTATTTTTTCTTATTTTCTTATTTATTATCTCATAAATGATCATATGAAGAACAATATTCATCCTGTTAACTACTATAAATCTTGGTCAAATCAAATCACTGGTATTGTGATCAAGCCACTATTATACGATTTGTTCGTAAAATCAAAATAATAGTTTGACCGAATTGGATCTGCTAAAAATCAGTCCAACCGTTGAACTAGATGAAGTAATCAAACTGGTTAAAGTTTACGTATATAAGTCGTGAACTTGATAAGTACTATTAACTTTTTATATTTTTCTCAATTTAATCAATTTAGTTATTTGGGTGAATTAATAGTGAAGTTACATTTATATTTATACCATTTCCTATTATCTAATGATTGTAATATAATCTTTTTCTTTCAAAGTACCAATTGTTGTACTATGTTTATATTAATTTTAATTTCTTAAATAATATCCACAATAACTGTAAAATTATAAATATTTGTGATATAATTATGAGACTATTCGATTGTTCGGTTCAAAATTACTTGACCGATTCAACTTTTGGTTTTATTATGGAAATCTTAGTTAGGAGATGATAATCGCATTTATGAGATGTGGGCTATAATACACTCTCACTAATGACAGTTGAAATAATTAATGACGAGTTTTAGTACTCTACTACTAGCAGTTAAATTTCTTATACATAAACTTTAATTTTAAAATTTAACTACATCTCATATATGCATATATTTTAAAATAAAAAATATTAAATTTATTTCATATCTTATGCATATACTAATATAATAACTAATTAATTTCGCATCGCACGTATCCTAAGATAACTAATTTTATGTCATATAGTTTGGCCCCAATGAGTTAACTCACTGCAAACAAACACTATTATTTTAATATAGAGATATCTACCTACATGCCACACCATTTAGTTTTATTTATGCATTACCTATCTATTCTGAGTTAATACACTATGCACACTCAAAACGTTACAAAATCCTACATACACACACTTTAACTTGTTTTCATTATAATGAGTAATCATAATTTTTTAATAATATAACTATAGGTAGGTTATAAAAAATCGGAGTCATTCATCATATTATTTTAAGGATATTTAAATATATTTTAAGTGAAAATCCTAAAATTTTGATGTTTAGGTGGTGGAAAGGAAATGAGATATCCGCAAGGTTAATTGATTATAGGACAGATCAGCGCTTTAGTGTGGTATTAAAAAAAAAATGTACTATTAAGGGCAAAAATATAATTTTAATAATTTAATAATAAAATATATTTTTTTTCAAATAGATTTTGACTGAGTTTTAACTCAAGTATGTATGTAAGCTTTATAATATTTTTAGTGTGCATAGCATAATTAATTAAAAATGAATAAATAATGTATAAATAAAGCTAAATGATGTGACATGCAAGTAAATATCCCAAAAAAGAAATAAGCTGGCATCATTGGATTTTAAATGCAAGCTAGTTATATTCATTGATTTGCTCAAACACATATTCTAACTACTATCCCTTATATTTTATTTTATAAAATAATAAATAATTATATTATATAAATATTATAATTTTTTTTATTTTAAAAAATAATATTAGAGCAAGTTAAATTTGAATTAGTCTATTTTGATCATGGCTTAAACTTGGCTAGTGTCGTAACTCGGCTCAATAAACCCGACTTGAGCTTGATCGGAGCCCGATTCAAATGTGAAGCTTGATCTTAACTATATTATTAATATATTAATTAAATACTATAAATAAATTAATTTATATAAATAACAATTTAAATATTTATGAATTTATGTATTTTAATTTATTTATCCTATTTAAAATTTTCAATTAGGATGCCGAATTTAAATTCACATGATTATAATTTTTAATTGAAGTAAGAAAATTGATGTGTTTACAGTAAAAAATAAAAATATATATTAGAATTTAAATATTAATGAATTTATGCATTTTAATTTACATACAATATTATAAAATATATGAAATATGTGAAATATGTGAAATGCGTAAAATTTAAATGAATATGGTGTGATAGTGGTAATATTTACAAATTGATGGTGAAATGCGTAATTACATGTAAATTTCATGTCATGTATGTAAAAACCCCAAAAATAAAAATATTACGTAAATATATTTATATATATAATTAGATTTAGCATGTAGTTTTTTCAGTAGTCTACTGGAAAGTTTCATTAGGTTTTTACTAGAATTTTCTCTATATTTATTTAAATGATATTTATTGCAAATTATTTTTTATTTTTTAGATTTTCATTAGAATCTTCTCAATAATTATTTAAATAATATTTATTATAAATTATTTTTTTATTTTTATCTTTAGATAATAATTCAAAGCGAATAGCCATAGTTTAAGCTGATTAAAAAAACAAATATATTTATACATAACATTTAGATAAAAGATCGAAACTTAATCAAAAATCGGATCGATTTTGGCTCGGATCGAGGTTGAATCGATAATAAATGAGCCAGACTCAGCTCGAATCAAGATCAGATCAAATTCTCCTCGTTCATTCTCTGGATTAAATCGAGATCGAATCGAAAATTTTCAATTCAATCTTGAGCCGAGGTCTAATCGGCTCGAGATTGAATCGTTAACAGCCCTGTCCGCCGCGAGAAACGAACGGCCATGATTTGAGGCCACGTCGCTCGTTGGGCGTGCGAACGTGACGGCATCCCACGTGCGAATTCTCGCCACGTCATTAGTGATTGGGTCTGAGCCCGAGACCACTAACCCACCGATTCACGATTAATCGAAATTAATAATTTAATTAAGCGGACTTTTAGTTAGTGTGCGGCCAACTCTATATAAAACTTTGGTGAATATTGGGTTTGGTGATGCACAAAATAATGCATATGCCTAATTTGTTATTAAAAAAATTTTGTTAGGTATATTTCTCATATGATTCTTATAACATTTAATTGTAAATATATATTTTATTTTTTATTTTATTTTTATTTCACATTTCTATGATATACATATATATATATATATATATGTATATGTTGAGCATATATTAAAGGGATAATTACCTGCATGTCATACAATTTAGTTTTATTTATGTCTTACCCATTTATTTTTAATTAATTACATTATACACACTCAAAATATTATAAAATCTTACATACACACATTTGAGTTAAAACTTAATCAAAATCTATTTGAAAAAAAAAATATTTTGTTAGTAAATCATTAAAATTATATTTTTCTCTTCCTCAATACCACACTAAGGCACTGATTTGTTCTAAAATCAATTTACGTCGCGGATGTCTTCTTCCTTTACCACCACCTAAACATTAAGGTTTTAAGATTTTTACTCAAAATATATTTAAATATTTTTAAAATAATATGATGAATGGCCTAGATTTTTTTGTAATTTAACTATAATTAGGTTATCGAAAAATTATGATTACTCATTATAATAGAAATAAATTAAAATGTGTGTATGTAAGATTTTATAATGTTTTGAGTGTGCATAACGTAATTAATTAAAAATAGATGAATAAGATATAAATAAAATTAAATTATGTGACATCTAGGTAATTATTCTTATAATAAAATATCTTAAATGTATTTTAAAAAATTGTAAATAAATAAATTTATACATATATTGAATCAATTATTAGTTAAATTGATTTCACGTGGAATGAGTGAATTTCAAGTTATTGAAAAATCGAATTAATTTTGAATAAAATAATATAATTTTAAAGTGAGTTATGAGTTTTGAATAAAATTGTCACCTCTAATTAGAGATATCCTAAAATCAAAATAATTGACACCTCACACATGTAAATGCCTTGAATAAAAATTGTACACTATATTATAATAGACTTCATTTTCAGAGACCTATAAGAAATTTACCCTCCAAAAATAAATGTTTCAATTTTTTGAGCGGCACAAATTTCAATTATAAAAATTAACTTTATTTTATATATACAAATATTAAAATTTAAAATATTTATATTTTATATATATATTTTTAATATAAAAATAAATTTTTTTAATATTAAATTTAAAAAATAAAATATTTTTTCTCCTGATCATAAAAAAGTAGAACCAAATGAGGACTTGTTACATGGCATCAATAAAGCCATCTATTTTAACAAATATTCTCACTTAATATGTGTGATAGCATGGCTCGATGATCGATATATAGTCGCCTGATATTCGCATTAGTATTTAGCTCAAATTGTGCTTCACTCGAGTTTATTGAGCCAAGTGATAAGTCATAATTAGATCTCTATCTTTTTAAATAAAAATAATATATAAGTCATTTATTATAATTCTTTACATAATTATGTATTAATTAAAATATTTGTTAGATAGTCTTGTAATTATGGTTAATTTAATTTCAAATTCTAAAATAAGATTTCTTTTGTTTTTAAAAATAATTTCAATTCTTAAAGGGGTTGATTTAGTTCGATTAAAGCTCGAGTCAGCCCAAAATTAGTACGAGCATGCTTGAGCGAATCAAATTGAAATGAGTTGAGATTTGAACCGTGCCAAGCTCAGCTCGAACTCGAAAACTTTGCATATGTACCCAAGCTTCTATTTGGCTTTATTTCTCATGTTACTCTCATTTTTTTCTCATGGACCACCCCTTTGTTCTATTTCAAGTTATTACAAATATCAAAAGACAAAAAAAAAATCAATTATTAGTACCCATGATATAATAAAAATGAATAATGATGCATTTTATCTTTTTATTCTATTTGTGTTCTAGTGATTAGCCATTGTTAAGATAATGATCATCATCCACAATAAATTATAAATAATCATAAATTTAATAAAATATTCATTGTCATACATCATAATTAATTACCCAAAGATGATGAAAAAGTGAAACTATGCATTGTAAGTACAATTTGATTCAATTTTGAAGTTTTTTGGGTAAATTGCATGTAGGTCTCTATTAATTTGAATTACAACATTTAGGTCCTTGAAGCCAATTTTATAATATTTTTTATGTTGATTCATAGATTTAGGTTCCTAAAGTTGACTCCATATTGTCATGTGGTACTTTTATCACCTATAGGTCCTGTTTGACGGGAGGATCAGAATAGTACTAGTTTAAATAATAATAATAATAAATAAATTTTTTTAATTATTTTACATAAATTTTAATATAAAAAATATTATTTTACTTTACATACTCAATCATTTTTAATAAAAAATATTTACTTTATTTCACATTCTAAATTAAAATATTAGAATTATTGTTAATATTATTTTTTAAGCTAGTATTATTGTGGACCAAGCATAAAAAATATTAAGATGTGAAAGGACCAAATAATAATAAATCGTCAACCTCACAGACATAAGTGTTATGATTCAAAATCTCTTGATCAGCTAGTAAAAACCCATAAGACGTCAAGATTTTAAACACCGTGTTTCAAAAACAGTAGCCTAATTTGTAAAAGTTTTATGATATATATATATATATATTCATTCAATTTTTAAAACTAAGGGTGAGAACGATCTGAGGTTGAGTTGAGTCACACATGTCTCAAATTTGACTCGTTTTAATTCTATTTGAGTTTAAGTTGATTCTTTTCAATTTCAAGCTGGCTCATGCTTTTATTGAGCTAACTTAAGCCCTCTAAAAATTAAAAAATAATAATTTGCACCGCTAAGTAGTACACGTGTTAATTGATATCCCCTCTAACTTATTGAACTAAATAGCAAATGAAATGCATTAAGTTAAGGTGGTGAAATTTTATATTCTTAGCTAAACAATAATATAATCATCTGAAGTTTTTTTTTTATTTTTTTCTTCAAACATCATAATTTTTTCATCTTAATTAGAAATTATAGCGATGTGAATTCAAATTTAAGAACCCTTAGTTACAGGCAAACTCACTTCCTACTGAGTTAAAAGAATTAAACTTCACATAATCATTCGAAGTTTAATTATTCCTTTGAGCGTTTCTAGAGAAAGCCGAAGTCTTGTTCCTCTTTTTTCAATCTTATAATTGCCTCTAGCGACATATTTTTTTCAACTTATGAGAACCTTTTTCGCACGACTCATAGATGTAGATGAGATTTTCGCAATCTTCTCATTGGCCGTCAGTGGGTCGCACGTGTGAGTGCACAGGGACGGCCGCGGACGACAACTCTCATGGGCGCGAGGGACGGCCACGGCTATAGGTGAGTCGCACGTCCCACGCGAGGCCGCTGGGATGGCCACGACCGGCAACCATTTATAGAGTTTTAATTCTTCATATTTAATCAGAAAATGGTCTAAAATTCTTTTATTCATTTATAGATATAGTTAATATCATTATTCCCTTATTCTTTTCCAAATTGTTGAATTAACAACATGTAAATTTAGATATTGGCATTGTCATATTGTGAAATTTTCATCTAGGTCCTTTCAATCTAAAAATTATTTCATTAGATCTTTTTTGATGATTTCGTTAAATTTGTTCATTAAATTACATTTTTTTTTAAAAAAATATTTATAATTATTATTATAGATTAATAAATAGAGAAGAAAAAATATTTAAGGTCATAATAATAATAATTATAAACGGTTAAATACATTTTTTTCTAAATAAAGATAATTTAGCTTAATAGATAAATTTTAACAAAATTTATAAAAATGATTTAAATGAAATATTTTTTATTTTATTAATCTTCATGAAATAAGAGGTCTACCTCAAAGACCGAATATAATTACTCGTATAAGTTAAATATACGAGTTTGATATTATTTTATTAGTCCAAATTATGCAAATGAATATAACTTTATTAATATGCACATTGTCAAGGTGCACATTAATATTTATTGACAAAATTGAACAAGCTTTGATGATGAGGGCTCTCGGCCATATATTTTTGGGATAATTACCTACATGTCACATCATTTAATTTTATTTATGCTTTACCTGTTCATTCTTAGTTAATTACGCTATGCACACTCAAAATATTATAAAATCTTACAAACACATATTTTAATTTATTTCTATTATAATGAGTAATTATAATTTTTTAATAACCTAACTATAGTTAGATTACAAAAAATATGAGCTGTTCATCATATTATTTTAAAGATATTTAAATATATTTTGAGTGAAAATTTTAAAACTTTAATATTTAGGTGGCAGCAAAGGAAGGAGACATTCGTGACGTAAATTAATTTTAGGACAAATCAGCATTTTAGTGTGGTATTGAAGAAAAGAAAATATGTACTATTAAAGATAAAAATATAATTTTAATGATTTAGTAACAGAATATTTTTTTTCAAATAGATTTCGATTAAGTTTTAATTCAAGTGTGTGTATGTAAGATTTTATAATATTTTGAGTGTGCATAGCGTAATTAACTAAGAATTAATGGATAAAGTATAAATAAAATTAAATAGCGTGATATGTTGGTAATTATTCTTATATTTTTTCTGTTTCTTTAATAAAGAGATTGACATATAACTGAATTGATATTAAATTCGCACAGAGAACAAATATATATATATATATTATATTTTTAATATGTTATTAAAGTTGAAAAAATAAATTATGAATTAATTAATGTAATCGGTCTTGCTGGCAAGAAAATTTGTAAGGTTGTTTGTTTGTAAAAATTTAATTTTAATAAAATTAATATTAATTTTAAATAAAAAAAATATTTTTTTATTAAAAGTTGTGAATAATATGAAATAAAGTTAGTTATTATATTGAGATGCGTGAAAGATGTAATATGAGTTAGTTATTATTTTAATATATATATATTAGATGTAAAATAAAATTAATTTTATATTAAATAATATATATGATGTAAAATAAAATTAATTTTTAATATATATATTTTTTGATATGATGTATATGAATATAATTAATCTGGTTAACAAGCAGGAAAAATTAATAAAAGAGAGAAAGCAAAAATATACAATATTATTAAAATTATCTATGTTAAATATAAGTTTAAAATAATCATCTTTGATACAAATTGTGGGTTATGAGTATGATTTTTGTTTAACCTTTGATTATTGGGCTCAAAAACATCTGAAACTTATTAATATAATTTTTAATTTTAAAAAATAATTTTACATTATATTTCACATAATTTTTAAAATTAAAATTTAACTTTATTTTATATTACATATTTTAATAAAAATAAAAAATAAATATTATTTTAATAATTCTTGGGTAGCGAATAAAATAAACTTTCTGTGGCATAAACTTGTTAATATGTTTGGTTCGAGAATCAAAATAGTACTAGCTTAAATAATAATAATAATAATAAATAAATTATTAAAATTATTTTACATAATTTTTAATATAAAAAATATCATTTTACATCACATATTCAATAATTTTTAATAAAATATCAATTTAATTTCACATCCTAAATTAAAATACTAAATTCCAAATATTTTAGTCTAGAATGTGAAATAAATTTGATATTTTTATTAAAAATTATTCAGTATTTGATATAAAATGATATTTTTTTATATTAAAATTTATATACAATGATTAAAATAATTTATTTATTATTATTATTATTTAAATTAGTATAATTTTATCCTTGATTTTAATCCTCGAACTAAACAATTCTTAAAAGTAGGAGAGGAAGAGTTAATCTTAAAAAATCAAAACTTTTTAAGAAACTTGTTTGGAGAAAACCTCGAAGATAGGAATTCGTATGTGTTGACTCGCGACCTCAATGAAAGAATTTTTTTGTAAATATTGGTAAGCTGAGGTAGGGCTAATAACAAGTCGAGTTTGGGTGAGTTAATCTTAATTTAAATTAGAAGTTCTCAAGTTGAGTCGTGTTTTATTCAAGTCAATTAAAATTTATTTAATTATGAATTAAGTTTTGAGTTGAATTGAACTTTATTTTTAATTTTATTTTCGAATTTACATTTTTTTTACCTAATTTATATTAAATATAATTTTCATGTTAGACTTATATATAATTTCTTTTAATATATATCATATATAATATCTAAAAATCAAAATACGTATCATTGTATAGATGCAAAGTCAGTTATGAATTGAATCAATTTTATTTTGATTGAATTAATTTTGAGTGATAAAAAATTAAGTTAAATTTAAATTATGTAAAAATACTAACAAATTTTGAACAGGTTTTTAAGTTTCAAACAAAATGCTCAGCCATGTGAACACTTCGTAGCAAGAGAGAAGCGGGTAGCGAGAGTTTGAGAGAATTTGAATTGCACCTAATGCGATGATGAGAAGCAAAGTTTTAAAACTCGGTCACTACCGAGTTTCAGTAGTTTCAGATCAATTTTAGTCGAAATTAATAAAAAAGATTACTGAGTTTCGACTTCAGCTAAAACTCGGTATTTTCGATAGTTAATTTTAGCCAAGCTGAAACTTGTCCGAAATAACCAAAACCAATTTTCGAAATTATCAAAAATATCGAAACTAATAATTTCATAAATCGAGTTTTAAGCTTGGGACCAGAAGCTTCCAATGGATTCTAGGAAGTAGAATTTTTTTGAAATCCACCAATGAGAAGGTGAGAACCTTCTATAATATTAGCCAATAGAATTTTAACACATGGGAAAAGGTTGGTGGGACGGCAGGTAGAATGAAAAGACAAAAATGCCATCCAACGAAGTCTTTCGTGTGGGAGAACCATCCATTTTGTTTGGTTAGCCTCTCCCTTTCAAAAAAAAGTATTAGATCAAATTTGTTGATAATTTTAATTTCATAGAACAAATCTAATAAAGAGAAAAAAAAATTTATAAAGCATTTAGTTAAATATTATCTTAGTGTTTAATCTTTTAAAAAAATTATAAAATTATATCAAATCAATTATAGCATTCTCTGGTCCAAATATAAAAATATTGTCTGTTTTAATTTTAGGAAACTACGTGAGTTAAGTATTTTTCGAAATGTCACCTATTCCAGTATTACTCCAATACAGGCACACTTAGCTGCTAAATTTTCTTTCATCAGTTTTACAATTTTATCTCAAAAGACATCTCTACTATTTAAAATCATGTTATTTATTTAAACAGCTCAGAACCTCGCATCTCTTTCTGATGTAGGACAATTCATTTTTATATCTATCTAATTACAATTTATCAGTATAGAAGTTTGTCCGGAGCTACACTATGACGTCCGTGGCCGAAGAGGGCGGAGAGTGATCATCGGGTGATGTTCTAAGAGAAAAGAATCACTAGGGCAAAGTGCAGGCTTCTATGAAGAATAATGAGTGGTGAGAGGGAACAAGAATGAATCGTCCCACATCAAAAAGGGATGGAGATCCTGAGCTGTATAAGTAGATAACGTGATCTCAAATAGTAGAGGCATCTTTTGGGGCAAAACTGTGAAGCTAACGATGAAAAACTCTATAGTTAAGTGTGCTTGAGCTGGAGTAGTACTAAGATGGGTGATCTCCTAGAAAATGCTTAAGTCACGCTTCAAAGCGGATAATACTTCTACATTTTGATCACGGGATGTTACATACACTTTACTTCAATGATTTCCTTCCCTTTTAATATCATCCTGCGATCACTCTCTAGTTTTTTTCGGTCATAAGCATCACACAAATACCCTCTTAAAAGCTACTATGAGATATAATTATATTTAAATACCCTCTTAAAATCAAATCTTTAAAGTTTGCGTAGTTGGCACATAAAATAATGTTTAATTAATTTTTTTTATATCTTGGCTTTTTGTAGTTATAGCTTTTTAAACATCATTCCAAAAGGATCTAATTTTGGGATTTGATGCTTTTTTAGATTTTATAAGATGTGATTTTGAAAAATTAATGGCTAGAAATTAATTGGACCATTGACCAAATTATAATCGTCATCACATGATAATTACCTTCCTCAAGTTTGATTATTCTCTTTAATCCACATTCAATTATGATGAAAGAATGCCCCTTTAAAATGATAAAAAATTAATTTGTACATAAAGAATTATTACTAAGGCAATGACTTACTAAAATTAAAATATTTCAAACATTAAACCTAAAAGAGACCAAGATTTAGCTCTAATTGATGCCGAAGGAATTTTTTTGTAAAAATTTTAAATTTATGATTAATTTGCATTCTCTCCATTTTTTTCGAAACCTCGACTATTTACCTTAAACATCTATGACTCAAATTTTATTGATGATATGTAAGAAATGTAGAGTGAATCTATAATAAGATTATTTTTTAATTTGCTTTAAAAAAATTCTTTACCTAAAACTTTTGCCTTTTTTTTTAAGTTAAAAGCCCGTACACTTTGTTGTTGTTGTTATTTTTAGAATTTTCACCTAGTATTTTATGAATTTAATTTAGGAGAGATTTGATTTAGTATTACGTAGATGTTCATATTATCTAAAATTTTATATTATTATTAATTTTTATTTAATTAATTTAATATTATTATATTAAATTATTATTTGTTTAAATTTCTTCATTTATAATGAGGCTGACATTTTATGTATGGCTTAATTTTAAATTATATCTTGATATTATTTTAAAATAATAAATATATATTATTTTAAGATTATTCAGAGCTAAATATATTTAACAGGAATATTTGGTGCATAGAATGCTCAAATTAATCTCAATACCAAGTCCTTAAGTAACAAAATTGATTTTAACCGGCAAAATAAAATACCTGAAAAAAAAACTTATTAAAAAACCTACTTTACCATCACTATTTACATTAGATATTCCGTATTTTTTTAAATAGCTAATACGTGGGAAAATGATAAGAGGAAGCTCGATAAGTTGCTCCGCAGGCATCACATAACCGAGCAGGCGTTCGGGTTCTCGTCGCTAAACAGCTGCGACGGCTGCAGCATCTCCATTCTGTATCCGTACGGACCATAGTAGTCCATCTTATTCGCCTCCATCACCACCGCGGGCGCTGGCACTGCCGTCGCCGGATTCCCCCCGCCCCCGCTGCTCTTCTCTTTCTTCTCGTCGCCCCCACCGCCGCCGCCACTCTTCTCCTTCTTCTCGCCGCTCCCGCCTCCGCCGCCGCCGCCAGTTGCCTTGTCCTTCTTCTCGCCTCCTCCTCCTCCTCCTCCTCCTCCTCCTCCACCCCCACCCCCACCGCCGTCGTTCTTCGCCGGAACGATCTCGACGCCGCGCTTCAGCTTCTCTTTGAGGTACGGCGGCAGCGATTTAACGTCCATCGTCCCCTTCACCGTCACTAAATCCTTCAGGGCATCGACGCTCACTTCGCTCACCCCTGATCACATAATCAGTTCTTCAGATCACTCATTAAAATCAGAAGAATGAGATTGAAGTACAACGTGTGGGAAATCTCTTCGATTTAACCTTTGATTTTGAGAATCGTCTTCTTGATCCTCTGAATGCATCCATCGCAGTGCAGCCGGATCTTAAGCACCACGGTGGTCGCCAGCGGCTGGCATCGAGAACGAATCAGTGGATGCCGAGAAAACGGAAAAAGCACACAACGGTATCCGAGATTAGCTATGTGGAGGTATTACCTCTTTGGATTTTCTGTCGTCGGCCTTCTTGCTGTCCTTGGATTCCCCGCCGCCGCTGCTTCCACCTGCGGTGGTGCCAGGCTTCTTCTCGCCATTGGCATCCTTCTTCGGGGGGTTTACCGGCGACACGATCTCAACCTTCTTCCGAGTCTTCGCCTCCACGCGGTCTCGAAGCAGCCACGGGTCCACTTTCCCGGTGACCGTCAGCTTATTTCCGGCCATGTCCGTCGTCACCCCCTCCACACCTAAACCCAGAAGATTTACAGCAATCAGAATTCCATGAAAATTCCGTGGTTAAAACGAATTTAATCCATTTCCGATTTTGGGAAAGCGAAGCATATCACGCGAAGGAGAACGAATCTAGGTCAAAAATTCAAAATCAGCTATCGTGCGCCGAAACTGATAGCCCCTGAATCCACGTCTGAGAGCTCAGACCATGGAGCAACGACTGAGGCGATTGATTACCTTCAAATCCTTTGACGGATCGCCTGATCTTCGATGCGCAGCCCTCGCAATGCATGTCGACCTTGAGGACAACTTTCGGCTGGCCGTCGTCCTTCGCCGGTGCCGCCTCCATTTTCTTCTGGCCTCCATCTCCCTTCTTCCCCTTCTCCTCTGTTTTTCCTTCCTTCTGCAGAAATTCGAAAGCAACTTTCATACTTAACAATCTGAAACGAACTAGAAATAAAAACCCATCTGCTGATCCGTCTTACCTCTCCCATTCGCTCTCTCTCTCTCTCTCTCTCTCTGTGAGAAGTCAAGAATGGAGAATTGCCTCGGGCCGAGATATAAGAATGCGGCAGCCGGCGAGAGAACCGAAGAAGAAGCGGCGGCGGTTACCGTCTGGTTATCGGATCCGAATCCGATTACTGGGAATATATTTTACCGGCCCGATATTATGATGTAGCTAAGATGTGATGCATGCTTTTGAAAATTGTCATGGGGGATGAGTACATGACCATAATCTACATGCCATGTAGGCCGGGACAAGTCGAATATGGATTAATTCTTTTTAATTTTGAGTAATTAAGAATTATTTTTAAAAAAATAAATTTAGCAGTTTTCATTGAATTTCAAAATTCAAACATGAATTTAACTAATACATAATATTATCAAAACAACAAATTGATTAGATACGATTATGAGTTTAATTCAAATCAATAAAATTATAAGTTTAAATATAACTCATAATTTTGTTCTGTAAATCCGACTTGAACTCAATTTTTATCGATTTTTGGGCCACAGTGAATCTAGCCCGGTCAGTGGCGGGTGGGAGACCCGCAACTCAGAATTTTTTTTTTATAGAACCGCAACCCAGAATTGCAAACACGGCACGGCGGCAGCGGTCCAACTCGGCCGGCGGCCGGGCCGTTGGCCCCACGGTCCGGTCCACGTCGCCACTGCGAGGCCGAAGCCGGAAAGCCGCGCTGGACACACGTGGCGCGGCAGCCGATAATGCATGGTTACGGAAAATTACGATCGTGTCCCCGGAACGTTTTTTGCAAAGCGTTCGAGGTGCTTAATAAGGAGGGTGTTATCGTAAAGTACCTGCTGCTGTTAGGCATGAAACTTCCTCCTTTGCCTCGCAGAGGATCTGCTGTTTGGAGCAGAACAGCGGAATACGTGCGTGGGCCCACCATGTCGTCTTGCCTAACGGCTGACGTCATTTCCTTTTTAAAAAGGTTTTTTGGCGTTTATATACGTAAAGGGTCAATCGTTTGAAAGGCCGCATCTTGAAAATAAGAAAATGGTAAATTACTTCTGAGTCCTCAATATTTGGCACCACTTGAATAAGGATCCTATATTTTTATTTAGTTCATATATATTTTTTTTAATTAGGTTCTTTCATTAATTTTGGCATTAAACTTCATAGGTTACCTTTCTTACAAAAATGGGTCCAAGGTTCAAAGCTAAATATTTAGTCCCATAATCGTGTACGTACATATTATTATGATTCACACTTTCGATATTTGAATATTCAAGTCAGACTTTTTTTTCATTTCAATTACATTTTAAAGAAAAGTTTAGTCGATGTTAATAAATTTCGAGCTTTATACGCTGTGACCGACAATGTTCATAAATCGTTAGTTCAAAGTTTGTGGTCTAAATGACATTCACAATAATATATTCAATTATAGCTTTTACTATATAACAAAACTAACATCGACAAAATTGACTTTTTCGACCTCCTTTAAATAAATTACGACATTGCAAAAGTACATCAAATTAATTATATCTCATTAAAATAATATAAAATTTAAATTTTTATTATCTCGTATTTCATTTATGCTGATTGTTGAGTTTAGGATGCTACTTTATATAATGACTCGACTCATTATAAATATTATCCGCTTTAGTTTAACGAGTTGTATGACTTTAAAATCAATCGACAAAGGCTTTGGTCTCTTATCTCATTTATAAAATGGGTTTGATTTGATAGGGTTCTGAGACTTACAACAAGTCAAGTCTGACTTTCGAGGCTAAATTCGTTGTCAAATTCGCCTACAAGTCGAGCCAAGTTAGCATGAAACTTAGGTCGGCATTTTGGTCATTGTGCAGATTTTTTATATTTCAAATTTTCATGTTGAAGTTAGAAAACTCTTACAAAAAAAAAATTCCAATTTCTAATCTTAAATTTTATTGAAACTAATAGAAATATTTAAAATAATTTCAGAATGAGTGAAGATTCTCCTTATAACATCAGTCATGAGGAAGCTTTGCTTGCTTCTTAGAACATAAAAATAATTATTAATTTTAATTATATTTATTAATAATTTTTTATAAGATTATAGAATTATTTGGTAAAAAATAATATCTAAATGTTATGACATAATATCAAAATAATAATAAACTAAATACTTTCTTAGCCTTTTCATAAAAAAAGAAAAAAGATTAGCTTATTGTGCTTAAACTATTATCTATATTAGGCCTATTTAGCCAAAATTAGTACCACAATAATGCTTGATTAGAATTTTTTTATTATATTTTATATAAATTTTAATATAAAAATATTTTATTTAATTTTACATACTTAATTATTTTCAATAAAATTTTCAATTTTTTTTTATATTTTAAATCAAAATATTTTATTTATTAACAAATAATATATTTTGGTGGTTTAAGATGTGAAATAAAATCGATAATTTTATTAAAAATAATTGAGTATATGAAATAAAATAATATCTTTATATTAAAATTTATATAGGAATAATTAAAATTTATTTATTTATTATTATTATTTAATTTAGTACTATTTTGATTTGATTTTAATTTTTAGGCCAAACATTAGAACCAATATTCTTCACCATTAATTTGTTTGACTTGATTAATTTTTAACTTTAATCTGAATTAAAAATTAATCTCATAGATCATATCATACACAATTTTTAATATTAAAATTAGCTTTATTTTATATTCTACATAAATTTTAAAATAAATACTTATTTTATATTATATTTTATATGCCTCTTAAAATATAACTAATTTTATTTTGAATTTTTTATAAATCTCAAAACAATAGCATCAAGCAAAAAACTAATTTTAATTCTAATAAAAAATATTCTTACAAACAATGAATCCCATAAAGTTAATTTTAATGAAAATTAACTTAAGTGAACAAGCAACCAATTGCATATATCTTAATTAACACAACTTATTTATCATTTTAAAATCATAGGTCATAAATAAAAATAAAAAGAACTACTAATCACCGATAGGGCTAGTCACTTATCATCAGGTGAGGTTCGAGTTAATACAAAAGGTTCATTCAGAGGTAGTTTATATTTGAAATTAATATCAACAAGCTCATAATATTGGCGTACTTTTTATTTATTTATATCAAATCATTTATATTTGAAACGAACATTACTTGCCTTTTTTGAAATATTTAAATTCTATGATATTTGTAATATTTGTAAAATTCTTTTTCAAAATCGTTATAAAGCTTTTTACTCAAATATGAGAATTCATTAGCCTCTTATGCTTCCTCTGTGATATTGTATGAAAGTTGGGGACCTATCAGCAATTTACACTTTGCTTCCTATGTGATATTGTATGAAAGTTGGGGACCTATCAGTAATTTACACCTTCTATGAGTAATGTGCTATCATAGAGAGGCCCAACTTAGCCTTGGGCTTGGCCCAGTAAGTACGGGTGCGGAGGGTTAACGCCGCTAGGAGGTCGACTGTTTCACTAGGACCTCGCCGGAGAAGGAAGTCGCTAGAGGAAGAGGTAGGCGATGGTTAGTTTTCAATCCCGCATCCGCAGCCACCGCTGCCACCATCACCATCGCCGATGATCTCGGATACTAAAGAAGCTCCATCGGAGACGGTGTCAAATCTTCTGGTTCGGCATTTACCGGAGGGAATCCCACATGATATACTCTCGCGCCTGTTTTTCCCACAACGGAGCTGCTGTGCAGGAGGTCGGTAAGACCAGTGCTCTTCTTCTGCCCCCTTCTTCTTTATATTACTCGGCCGTTAGAGCGGAAGTTTATGACCATAACGTCAGCATCAGCATCTGACTTTAATAAATATGTTCTTTCTGTAGCAAACTTTTCCTGCTGGGAAAAATTTTAGATCTAAAACTTCAGTGGCCTTCTTGTAATTCTTTAATTACTGAGAGATGCTTCTCCTTTGGTGGCAGGTTAAGAAATATTTCTTTTGTGGATTTCAAAGATGAATCTTTAGCATCTCAAGCACAATCTCAGCTTAACAGGTTCTTCAACCAAAGCTGTTTACTGAACTTCTGAATGCCTGATGCATCTTTTATTTTACTCTGTTAAATTTTACTTTTTTAGTAGAACCTGATGTAACTTTTAATATTAATTGCATTTTGTCTTATTGCTTTTTACGGCTAGTTATGCTATTTTTACTATCTGAATCAATGCCATATTCCTTATATCCTATCTTTTTGATAGCAACTCTGGAAGTTTCATGATTATCAGGCCTTGTACTATATAATTATGTTCTTTCTATGCATTTCTCCTACGTATTTATTTTCTTTTTTTGACAGAGTCGAACATCTATGTTATTTTATGTGTATACATTAACATGAATTTACTTATTAAGCCTATTCTTCACTTTCTGCTATTGACAATTTTTATGCTGCGATTTCTGGGAAAGGTTATCACTGTTGATAAAGCAGATAAAGCAACTTCTATAAGCAAAACCCACAAACTTCACGGCAGTCTTCAAAGGTGCTTCTTGTTCATCTGCATCGTCATTGAATGATAATTCTGTACAGTCCAAGAGTTTTCAACCTGCAATCGAGCCAATAGTTACAAGACTTGGTCTAGAATACCCGTTTCCTCCACACCATGATTATGTTCAATTTCTTTGTACCATCTGCGTTGTTGTTCTGAATTGGCTAAATTCAAATTTCCCAACTTCTATTTAGCATGACTGTAAGCTTCAGATTCCCAACATCAAGTGTCACTTTGTATGCTTTCCTTTCTTTGAGATATAAACTCAAAATCATAAGAGATTATACATTTGTAAATAAGCTGCTAGGAACCATGAAACTGAAAGTTGTTTTCTGTTCCCCAATTTTTACACTCCGGTACCATCATTAACTTTTTATTGAACTGTTTGGTACTTTGGTGCATTCAGTAAACACATAATGTTTCATCAAAATTTTCTATAAAGTGTGAGCTCAATGTAGGTAAAAACTTTTGTCTTTTTGCTTTAAACGATCATTGCCATCCATTCATCCTTCTATGAATAGCAGCCGTCTACTTTCAAACAAAAAAAATGTCAAGCTACAATTTATACTTATCTTAGTCTCTATCCTTAAAAATAGAAATTAGAATGTGGTCCTTTGATTTTCATTAGTCTTAGTCTTAAGTCCTAAGAAATGATTATTTGGTCACTAGATTTCTCTTAGATTTTCATCTTAGGTCCTAACTCTTTATAATTGCATTTGTAATTTAGTCTCGCAATTTCTTTTCATCTTGGCCTTAGGTCCAAACAAATTATAATTTGATCCCCTAATTATTCTTAAACTTGTCTTAGGTCTTCATTCCTTACAACAACAATAGTAATTTGGTCTTTGATTCACTTAGTGTTGAGCTTAGATTCAAAGAAATTATAATTTGGTCTCTTAGTTTCTCTTAGTCTTGAGCTTAGGTTCAAAGAAATTATAATTTGGTCTCTTAGTTTCTCTTAGTTGTTACCTTAGCCATAACATCCTATAACACAAATGATAATTTGGTCCTTTTATTTTTCTTAATCTTTTACTTAGGTCTTAATAAATTATAATTTGACCCCTTAATTTCTTTTAATCTTCATCTTAGGTCCTAATTCATTTAAAAAAATGATAATTTGGTACTCTGATTTCTCTTAGATTTCATCTTAGATCCTAACAAATTATAATTTGATCTCCCGATTTGCTTTGAAAGATCATAGTCATCCATTCATCTCTCTATAAATAGCAACTGTGTATTTCTCCATCCATAAATGGTAGCCATCTATTTCTTTATTCTTGTACATAGTCACATGTCAAGCCATTAGCCACATGCTAAGTAATTAGCCACATGTCAAGCTACAGATTCCTAATTTATAAAACTTATAATTTAGTTTTAATCATACTCCTTTAAAAATACAAGTTAGAATGCGGTCCCTTGATTTCTATTAGTTTTAGTTTTAAGTCCTAAAAAATGATAATTTTATCTCCCAATTTCTTTTTGATTTTCATCTAGTATCCTAATTCTTTATAATTGTTTTTGTTATTTGGTTCTCAATTTTCCCTTCATATTGGCCTTAGGTTGAAGGGGATTGCAATTTAATCTCCAAATTTCTTTTGAACATAATTTAGTCCTTATTCCTTACAATAGTAATTATAATTTAGTCCCTTAATTCTCTTAGTCTTAGGCTTAGGTCCGAAGAAATTACAATTCAGTCTCTCCGTTTCTCTCGGTGTTTGCCTAAGGTCATAACTCCCTACAATGGAAATGATAATTCAGTCCTATTTTTCTTAATTTTGGGCTTAGGTCCTAAAAAATTATAATTTGATACCTTAATTTCTTTATTCTTTATCTTTGGTCCTAACTCCTTAAGAAATGATAATTTGATGTTATAATTTCTTTTAGACTTCGTCTTAGGTCTTAACAAATTATAATTTGGTTCTTTGAGTTATTTTAAAAGATCATAGTCATCCATTCATCTCTCTATAAATAATCGCCTATTTCTCCATCTATGTAGATAACCACATGTCAAGCCACAAATTTTCAATCCATAGAAATTATAATTTAATCTCCTAATTTTTTTTAATCTTCTTCATCTTAGGTCTTTAAGAATGGCAATTAGAATGTGGTCTCTCAATTGATCTATCAAGGATACACTTTCTTATGTTGATCCTAACATGTCTTTCCATTGGTGATTGCAAGATATCCCTTGCAGTATGCAATAGTTAAAGACTGTGATGAATGCCAATCTGAAGCCTTTTTGTGTGCTTGGATGACTAATTATTGATGTATTATTATTTTATTTCTTGTCATTATTAATCTTTTGAATTTAGAGCTTGTTCAGTGAGGTCAAATTTACATATGTTTGTTTTAGAATGGGAAAAATGAGTAAGGCTTTCAAGAATGATTCAAATTGGCCTTCTGTAGATGTGTATGCCTCTCCAGCAAAATGTCACTACATATTTTCCATTATGATTTGTCGCGCTAGGTTGCCTCCAAGTTCTAGGCATGTTACTATTTCAGTTTTCCTTCTTTTGAAAGATTATGAATTAAATTTGTGAAGTTGTGAGGGAAAAAGAGTATATTGTGGCTCTCTCCGCCTAAAGATTGAAATATAATATAATTTATGTAAATGTTACATATAGGTTTCTGAGATTATTTCATAATCACATTCAGGTACTTAATACTCTTCGTCAAGTTGGTGCATAAATATCATGAAACTTCAACTTGTTAAATTGAACCCAATCCTAGTGACTCTTAAAGACTTAGTTAAAATATCTTTTAATAAATCATTAGTTTGTAGTACTCCTCGATAAGAATAGAAATGATAGATTTAGATTAGATGACTGGTCACTAAAAAGTCCCTCTTGTGTTAGTAGTCCAGTTGCATGACACCAGCACTTGAGTACTCCTCAACAGGAACAGAGATGTTAGAAATTGCAATGGAGGGCTGGCTACTAAGAAGAGCGTCCTATGTTAGTAGTTTAAATTACAAGACACTAGCATTGTGTGAGGGATGTCCAAGAGGATATATGTATCATGCATGTAAAGAATAGAACTTCTCCCTCGCATATCCCATTTTTTATAGAATATACACTTGGGTAGTATCAGCTCCTCCACCCCTTCCTCCATAGTTGTGTTGTCCGCTTCCCCCACCGTTCGCATCTATTCCCCCAATACCCTTTTTTGGTGCCGTTTTTGCTTTATGGGTAGATTGTTTAGGAATGAAATCAACAATTGGGACAAATACCGTGGATGCGTGCAACATTCTTGTATAAGCATTAGATAGATTGGGAATAGAGGTGGCCTCAAAATCTATGTCGTGATGGGTTTAAGTTCTGGATGGACAGTGTGGTCGAACTTGGTGGTAAGAAGCTTATTCATACGAACTTGCATGTGATGAACATTAAGCTTAACTTGGAGAAGATCTTTGAATTCTGACGCAAATGCTTGGAAACAACCTATGTGAGTTGTCATCTCTACATTTGACTGACATAGACAAATAAGTTCCCAATCACCTCATATGCATGGGAAATGCCTCCCAAGCTTGTGTCCAGGTCTGAAAGCAAAATAAGAAACATTTAGAAGATGCTCATGGCAGATGGGTTGGTAGAATGCCATGGTAAAGCTAAAAATTAAGTATCTTGCTTCTTCTAAGCCACCCAATCATTCTCAAATGTATATAAAACCTTCTTAGTCAAGTTCTTTAACTATCCCTGCATGAACCAAACTGTTATTATTGTAGCCCACAGATTATAGTTCTTGCCATTTTACTTTTCTTTAGTGATGATTATAGACTCGAGAGAGGTGATATAGCAATACTTGAAATAACTGAAGAGGAGATCTATGAAGAAGTGGCCAAACACATGTTGCCATGTTGGATTGAAGAGACCTCTATATATTTGGAGGAATAGAGGTAATGAACAGTGGCAACAACATGTGGTCCCCGATCTCGTTTGGACTAATGGAAACGATGCAATAGAAGTGGTAGCAATAATAGAGCAACACAAAGAGCAGGGAGTGGGAGCGACGCTGAAGTTTAAAATCCACTGAAATAATGGGGGCACCAAGAATCATTGGCGTACAAGCTAGAGTCGATGGTGGAGTTGTGCGTACATGAGCATATGCAGCAGTGGGATGGGCGCACGAGAGGGCTGTTCCTCCAAGCTCTAGATGTAGTCAATCAACGATGATTCCTCGAAGCCCTAACAGGCTGTGATTTTTGAGAGAGGAGACACAGTAATGAAGCTCTAGCTTGGATAACATATGAAGATTGTGAGGAAAAAAAGAGTATATCATGGCCCTCTCCATCTAAAGCGTGATATATATAATCTAATTACAGTTATGTACACATATAGGTCTTTGGAATTATTTTATAATCACTTCCAAGTCCTTAACAGAATTCGTTTCCTTTAGTGTTTGGCAATTTTTGGCCTAGTTAGCTTCTATCTAGCTCAGATTAGTTCCATCTAAATGCTTGACTAAGTTTCGGGATTCCTTTCATGAAATGCTTTGTTAATTATGCATCCTTGATATTTCTTGTTCAATTTATGAAACATTTAATAATTGAAATGGATTAATAAAATGTTAAAAGTTGTTCATAAGTGGTTGATCTGTCCAGCGATGAATCTGAATTGGATACTTCTTAGCTTGTTTCTACCACATTTGGAAGTTATTTCTGAATTTTAGAGTTGATCTTGATTTTTTTTCTCCCAGCTTTATCTTTACCGATGGTTCTACGTCTTATCAAAAATTTTATGCTCTGTTTAGTGAGGATAATCAAAAATTGGAAGGAACAAACTTTTACATTTTAGATATCTAGATTTTCTTTTTCACTACTTGACTTATATTTTTCGATTTTTAATAAATATTTCATGTAATTCATTTACACTTTTTGGTGGTTTTATGAATTAGTTCTTTCATTTTTTTAGAGTTTATCTTTATAATACATGTAAATATAATAGGAGGGATTGAGACAGGAGAAAATGGATGCAGAGTCCTGCTCCAAAAAGACCTGTATCACAGTGTATGCTCCCATAGAATTGTGAAACACATATCTACAAAAAGGAAAGAAACAATTTGTGATTAGTGTATACTACAGGTTTACATAGTTAGAAGATATCTCCTATATCCACAGGCCGTGCCAAATAAATGACATCCATCAGATGAAAATGAGATTCATCATGATCAAATACAAGATAATAAAGAGAAATACAAGTAGGAGAGAGAGAGAGAGAGAGAGAGAGAGAGCTCTAATACTCCATTGTCATGGCCTAACTTTGTGCTTCTAGGTATGGCTACACCTCATTATTCATTGTATCATGGAAACGTAAAGATGATATGAGGCTTACATGTTGCGATAAAGATCAATTAGAAGGTCAACAATCGACTATCACTCAAGCATTTGAGTCCGATATATTTTTTTTTTCAATTCTCAAATTGAATAGTTGGTGTCGAACAAAGTCTCACATATTGTTCGAGATTGTTTGTCACTTTCAATTCAGTAATAGCTGACACTAATAGCGGATTGACCGTATTTCTAAATCGCTGAAGACCTGTGCATGTGTCGAAAAAACCAGGGACCGCCGGCGACCGTGCGCCGGATCGAAAGGAGAGAGAGAATGTCAGGGGTAAAACAGTAATTTTAAAAAAAATTAATTATAAAAAAAATAAAAAAAGATTCATTTGATAATTTATTAAAACTCAGGGACCCTGATGTTATAATTTTTAAAACGTGGACCTGCACGATATTAAGCGTTAAACTCAGGGACCTGGGCGTAATTTGCCCTATTATTTTTTTGTTGGTTTAATTTTTTAAATATTAGAGAATATTAATATAATAGTTCAACGGTATCATCAATTCCAAGCCTCAAAGCACAATCTCCACATTAACCTCCACCATAAGTTTCAGATGGACGGTGAGGATGATCCACCAGCAGTGTCTATAGTGCAGGTCTGACTTTCCGTATGAGTTCTCTTCTGAGGATCTTCCCAGAAGCTGATTTTGGCACTGAGTCGATAAAACTAACCCTCCTTACTCTCTTGAAAGGTGCCACCTGACCAAAAGCAAAACAGACATGACTTCAAACTCGCAGTTGAAATTATCAACAACTCGAGGATTAGAAAATGTTGAGCATATAAAACCCGAGTAAGGACTGCATGATATACTATCGATCGAGATTAGCTCGACTCAAACCCAATCCTAAACCAAATACGTACATACAACAAATCATCACGTATAAACGTCTTCAAAATGAGAATTTTAATTATTGAGTTTAGTTTGATGCAAATTCGATCTAATACGATATTCATTATTGAGTACCTGATCTGCTATGAATTTTTTGACTTCATCTTCTGTGAGAGAGCTTGTGAGAGTTCTAACCACATAGGCTGCAGGCACCTCACCAGCTTCAGCATCAGGAAACCTGATTCCATTCATAAAATTTATTATAGTCTATAATCCTATTATATTAATCTCAAATTTATCATTATTTAATTTTGTAGTGTATAATTAACAGTTAAGTTTCTCTAGTTTGGATTTACGTACAATTAGATCCCTGTATGCTGTAGTTTCTAAATTAGTCATTCTGATAGTCTAGTTTGAGATAATGTATAAATAAGATATTCATTAAAAGGATCCAAAGGAAAATATTCTCTCTAATTGTTATACTATTTTGTAACATTCTCTCCTTTCTGAAATTTGGTCTTAAGAGAAAAATCTCATTTATTTTAGGTTTTTTTTTTTAATGTTGAAGTGCTAACTTGCCGTTATTTGATTAATTTAAAATTTAAAGGGATCTAATTGTACATAAACTCAAAATAATAGAACTTAATTGCGATTAACTCTTTTTTTTTTTTTTTTTTTTTAGGCTCACGGAATGACTGCAGCATCCAAGATCTGAGGATGAGAAATCAGCAGCCCTTCAAGCTCCGCAGGTGCAACCTAATGGAAGCAGCAAACAAGGGTATTTTCGTCAACACTGCCATTCCAATTATGAAAAATTTCGGGTAATTAATTATTGATGATTCATTTCATTTAAATAATGCATTTCTATTAATTTTACTAGAAAAATATTTTTGTTTAACCTACGTATCATCTAATTCCTAAAATTACTTGATTCGCAAAAAAAAAAAATAGTTATGCTAAAATCTTTAATTTATTTTAAAAAAGTAAAAAAAAATATTTTATATATTATTTTACATAAATATTAATATTAAATATTTTTTTACATTTAATATAATTTTTGATATAATTAACTCATTTTTAAAAAGCCAAAAAAATTCAACTGAATCTTTGTTTTTAACCTCCAACAAAATCAAGTCTTTAAGGTTGGCAAAAAAAAAAATTGATGTCAGGAAGATATTTTGGTTCTTTAAAAGCAATGTTTCAAAAAAAAAAATTCATTAAAATAGAAATTTTATAACTAAAAAGATCAAGCAAAAAGGCACAAAATAGTGTCAAGAACCTAATACGAGTATAAAATTGACTCGAGGGACTTGAATCGAAGAATTTTAAAAGTAGAAAAATAATTTAAAATAACTGTTCAATCTCAAGAGCCTAGATGCAATTTACTCTTATTATAACACATCACATTTTAATATAATTTTATAAAACATTTTTGATATGCCAAGCCACCAAAATGCAATCAGTTCCTGACTTAGGGACCTAGTTGCACACAGGTTCGTATTTTAAAAGTATAAAATTTTCATTCTCTAGTTGTTTGTTGTTAGGTTCGTGAGGATGAATTTCATCGTTTCAATAGGTCCATTGGAACGAAAAATATCCAGTCACCTAAACAATATATTTCTTCGAATAAAATTGTTGGTTTTATTTATATTTATTCATCTGATTTCCCTTCTCCTTACCCCCTCGCCTAACAAACACGATTGATGATCCTCACAATAACCAGCAACTCTTCCGAGGAGGCAATGAGTTTGGCGACGGGCGCCACTGCCCCGCAAAATAGTGAGAGGACTAAGGTAATGAAAATGACGAAAGCTACACAAGTTAATAGTTCTTCTTTTATATATAGAACTGTAACCTAAACACCGACAAAATGATGGCGAAATAGATAATGACGTTATTAGCAGAATTCAAGCGGGATGGGTAAAATGAAGAAATGCTTCTGGTGTGTTGTGCGATAGAAAAATCCCATCCAAAATCAAGGGTAAATTTTATAAAACTGTAGTAAGACCAGTGATGATATACGGTGCTGAATGCTGGCTTGCACAGAGGAAACATACAAATAAAATAAATGTTGCAGAAATGAGGATGTTAAGGTGGATGTGTGGATATACACGAAAGAATAGAATGAGAAATGAGTATATCCGAAAGAATGTTGGTGTTGCATCAATTGAGGATAAACTTAGAGAAAGTCGGCTTAGATGGTTTGGACATCTAAATCGTAGGCCGATTGAAGCTCCAGTTAGAAAAATTGAGTTATTGAATTTTGCCCATGTACAAAGAGGAAGACGGAGACCAAAAAAGACATGACAAGAACAAAAGAACATAAATTTCAATTTTTTTTTTTTAATATCAATTCAAACTTACCTGAAAACCTTTATATTTTATGAGGTCCTTGATTCTGTCAACAATAAATAGCTGACCATTTTCATCAAAATATCCAAGATCTCCAGTGTGCAGCCATCCTTCATCATCTAAACTCAACTTAGTTGCATCAGGATTGTTAAAATAACCTGGATATATAACATAAAATAATTATAATCTAAGATCTACTAATTTATTAGAATAGTTTATTTCAATTAACTGAAATATATGTCAAGATTTCATGATTATCATAGATATTTTTATATTTATGGGTAAATTACACATGGGTCTTCGAGTTTAGAATATAATAACATTTAATATTTAGTTTTTTTTTGAATTTTGTATTATTAAATTTTTTAAAAACTCAAATGTTAAAATTTTTAAAAATTAGGGATGCAAATGTTAAAATTTTGAAAATATGGAGTTAAATGTTATTATATCTTAAACTCAAGAATTTGGGTATAATTTCTTCATAATTTATTTATTTTTTTTTTTTCAACCGTTAGGGTAATGTTGTTGGATGTTATTAATATCCAGTTGATATCATCGGGAATCACTCTCTGCCCTTTTTTACTACGGGTCATTATAGGCCTACCAGCTTCTACCACCCGCATGTAACCTGAAGTAGGCCTCGTTAATATGTTCAATATTCACCTTTTTTGGTATTTTTTTCTTAGAAAAAGAATACCATATAATAGGAGTATTCGTACAATTAATATGTATACAGATGAGGCGTTGTAGCATAGGACCCACACTTCATCGGCACTTTAAAAAAAATCGTAATCATACGAAAACCAGTTTCGGAGTACAGAAACCGAGTTTTCGTAATCAAAATCTGTTATTTTTAATTATTCGGTCGTGTTTAATTTCTCGAACTTTAATGTATATCCTAAAATGTCAAACAACAAAGTTTACCTTGCATAATGCTGGGCCCTCTGAAGCACAACTCCCCAATGTTGTTCGGTGCAAGTGACTTCAAAGTCTCTAAATTTATTACTTTACCTTCAAGTCCAGAGACCAAGAAACCATTGGACCCAAAATGGGTAGCCCCCTTTTGGGGGTACCCCATTGAAATAAAACCAGAAGCCTCTGTCATACCGTAGGCCTGTTAAACACAAATATTATGTAAATATGGCAAGCCCAGTTTATCTCTCGGAAATTAAAAAAATATAAATAATTACTTATAATTAATTTATCATACTGTACATATATTTTATTACACTATATATATATATCATAAACTACTAAAAATATTATATTAAATATAAAAAATAATTAGAATTTGGCACATTAAATATAAAAAATGGCACTAAAGTTTCCCCTTGAAGGAGAAATTCTTGGGTTAGGACGACGCTAACTAACAATATAACAAGGAAGGAGAAATTCCTGGGTTAGCTCAATTATGAACTTCTACCAGCAACTCACTCATGAGAAGTAATGGCTAACTCAATTAATAAGAAAAAAAGATGAGCATAAATTTAGTTTAGAAGGAGCAATATTATATTATATTCGGAGAGTTAGAAATGACAAAGTTTACGGCAAATTAACACCCACACTAGAGATTATAGCAACTATTATCAAAAAATGTCTCGCAGTACTAATTTCAAACCTCAAATGGTCCGTTGGAATCCAATAGCCTAAAGTGGGCTATGTATCACAACTAAAAAGTACTGAATTCTCGCAATTTTAATGGTTCAGTTCATCACAATGGTACAGCTAAAACTGGGTACATAATTAAACCAAGGTTTTCAAAACCGGACCAGACCGGGCGGTTCGACCGGTTCAACCGGGAACCGGCCCAAGGTCCGGTCTGGTTCAACATTAGAACCGAAATCAGCTAAAAACCGGGTTGGACTGGTAAAAATCGGGTTGAACCGGTAAAAATCGGTCCAACTGCCAAACCGAACAAACCGGTCAAATCGGAATTATTATTTGAGTTTCTTATTTTATTTTTATACATTGATATTTGAGCATTAATATTTTAATATTAATATTATATTTTGAATAATAATTTTTTATATAATAGATGTTTAACTGATTTATTAATTTTTTTCATAAATTTATTTCAAATTGTTATAAAAGAGAGTATTTTAAATGTCAAATTGACAAAAAAAATAATTGTATTCATTTTGTTTTGTTTTTTTAATTTTTTTTTATATTTTTTGTGGTAGTAAATTTTTTAAATTAGTTGTATTTTTTTTTTCAAAATATTTTTTATCATATTTTAAAAATTAGTCTCACATTTAGAAAATTTATATTTAATTATGATGTAATTATTAAGTCATCCGGTTGAACCGTGGTTCAACCGGTTGAACCGATAAAATCATGAACCGATCGATTGACCGGTTCGATCTTCGGTCCGGTTCTGAAAACCTTGAATTAAACAGCAGTGGAAGGGTTATACTTCTTCTTCAAAAAAAAAAAAAAAAATTGTTGGTCAATATATTGGTCAATGTATTGACAAACATGATGACTAATTATAATTTTAGGCTTTAATTCATAAAATTATTTAGTAAATTACAGTCCTAATATGACAACTCATTGCTGAAAAGAGCAGGAACATGAAAATAAATTACTGGTGCAAGTAGTTGCACCTGTGATGCTTTTGGGGTAAAATCATGAAATAAGTGAAAAAAACTTCGTAGTTAAAGTTGCCTGTGCTAAATTAATATTTTATAATTTTTGTTATTTTTACATGATTGAAACCATTTTAACTTTAGTTATATTTTTAAAATTAAGGTATTAACATGGAGGACACCTTAATTACAAAAATATATATATATATTTAACCATTAAAAATAAAATATTATATATATTACACTAAAATCTTATAAAATTATAGATTTTACATCTTTTTAAATAAAATTGAATTATACTCTAAATTTCAAAATTCTAAAATCATAACTTATAATCTAAAATATTAAATCATATTATCTTAACATTAAAAACTAAATCTAATCTTAAACTTTAAACTTTAGCGCTATATTCCAAATAATATTTACTTTTGTAAATTAGTTATATATAAATTTTATTTTAAATTCAATTTAGTGAAATAAATTTTTTTATTATGACTTTAATTATGAATCATATTCATAAGATTTATGAAA
Organism: Apostasia shenzhenica; assembly: GCA_002786265.1. Lineage (NCBI taxonomy): Eukaryota > Viridiplantae > Streptophyta > Magnoliopsida > Asparagales > Orchidaceae > Apostasia > Apostasia shenzhenica. The sequence continues at coordinate 1,420,806 of KZ454678.1, forward strand.
ATACATGAGTGATCAAAAATATGTAATTTTAAAAAATTACAGTGTAATATATATATTATAATATTTTATTTTTAAGGACAAAATATGTGATTTTTCTTAAATAAGGTGTCCCCATCATAATTTTTTTTATAAATTTTATAATAGAGTTAATTACTAAAAGATTCCTATAATTTAATCCTAATTATATTTTGGTTCATAATTTTTAAAAATTTATAATAGGTCCCTATACTTATAGAATATTACAAATAAGATTCATTCATAGTTATTATTATCAGATTTTTTTTAATTTTTCCTTCGTGCTTCAAATTTTCAAAAAATGTCATTTTGCATATTCTTTCACTAATTGTTATAAAATATTTAAAATAGGGGCTAATAAAAAAATTAAAAAATTATAGACCAAAATGTAATTAAAAGAAAACTACAAAGAACTTTCTCTAATTAGTAAGACAATTAATTAATTACCTGCACGACAGTGGCCTCAGGGAAGTTCTCAGCCACCTTCTCCACCACCTCCTTCCCCACCGGAGCAGCGCCCGAGATAATGAGCTTCAGAGAGCTCAGGTCGTACTTCGGCGCCCTCCCCAGCCTCGCCAGCGCCGCCATCACCGGTGGGACGACGAAGAGATAGCCGGCCCTGTACCTCTCCACCGCCCTCAGAACCGCCTCCATCTCGTACCTCGCCATCACCGCCACGCAGTTTCCCCTCTGCAGCTGCGCGAAGGCCGCCGCCCCCAGCCCGAAGAAGTGGAACAGCGGGAGGAAGCAGAGGACGGTGGTGTGGGAGTCGCCGGCTGTCGCTTCTTGGTCGCTAACGGTCATCAGCGAGGCATAGATGATGTTCCGGTGGGTCAGCACCACCCCCTTGCTCTTCCCCGTCGTGCCGGAGGAGTACGGCAAGGCGGCGGTGTCTGATTGTTTGATCTCCGGCGGCCGGAAGTCTGATTCCGGCACGGCGAGGAGGTCGGCGAGATAGTGGACCGTTTGGGTGAGCTTGGAGCCCGCGGCAACGGCGGTCGCCCGCTTTTTGGGCCCGAAGAAGACGGTGGGTAGTCGGAGGTGTTGGATCTGAGAAAAAAGATTTTAAAAATTACAATATTTCGATTTGGTACCTGTAGTTTTGAATTCATAATTTTTTATTTTCTGTTTTAGGCCTGGTTTTTACGAAGATTTTTATAGAGATTTCACATATATTCGAATTTTTATCATAAAAATATATTAAAACTACAATTTGTTATAACTATGTCGTAATATTATAATTTATATAAGTTTTTTTTATAAAATTTTATATAAGTTTTGGTAAATGTAAATATTAAAAATTTAAATTTTAAATATTTAAAATATTCAGATTTTAGAGGCCTGAATGTAACTTTCCCAAAAGAAAAAAGCGTTAACCTTACCTACCTTATCCCAGAGTTGAGGGAGGGTGAAGATGAGGACGGCGCCGGAGTCGTTGACATGATTGGAGAGTTCGCGGGAGGTGGAAAGCGGGTTGGTGGTGGTGACGACGGCGCCGGCGGCGACGATGGCGAAGTAGGCGACGGGGAAGTGAAGGGAGTTGGGGGCGGCGATGAGGACGACGGAGCCTTTTGTGACGCCGAGGCTGATTAGGCCGGCGGCGACGGAGTTGACGGCCGACCGGAGCTCCGAGAAGGTGAGGGAGTTGCCGGAGTCGGCGTCGATGAGGGCGGTGCGGCTGGAGTAAGCGGTGGTGTTGCGGAAGAGGAAGGGGATCATTGTGAGCGATGGGTCGCTGGGGAAGGAGATCGCCGGCCGAGGGGAGCGGTAGATGCCGGCGGCGTCATGGCCGTGCTTCGAAGGTTCCATCGCAGGGGAGAAGACGAGATGCGGGGAGGAAGTGGAGAGTAAGGATGTTAATAATTAACATGGATCGAAGATCTAAGATCGAAAATTAAATTGATTTTAGATTAAATTGAAATTGAGTCGATCAAAATTAGCCGACTAACGAGATAATAGTTCGGCTAGGTAATAATTTCAAGTCGATTTTGAGCTGAAGTAGGCTCGGTTCTATCCAGTTTGGCTCGAATTAAAATATATTTTATATTATAATACAAATATATAATATATGTATATAATATATATATATATTATAAACTGAGCCGATCTCAAGTCAGAATGAGTCGAGCTTACCTGGCTTGAGATTGGCACAAAACAAATTGAGATTTCGATTCATTTTCAAGCTTGAGATCTGCTCAAAAATAATTGAGATTTAATTCATTTTCGAGCTAGCTTGAAAATGAATCGAAATCGGCTCGAAATTAATTGGAATCGACTCGAGCCGGCTCGAAGTCGAACTTAATGAGCTCGAGTTGATTTTGAGTCGATTGAAATATAATCAATCCGATTTGCTCGAAATCGGATCGGTAACAGCCCCAATGGGCTCGAAATCGGATCGGTAACAGCCCTAGTGGAGAGATCTCAATGCGAGCGCACCAATTCGATGCATAAAGTGGTGGCCCGCCAGCCCAGAAAAGTTATTGGGTACCAAACAGTCTGCATGATGATTTTTTTAATTTAATTATATTTAATTAACTAATTAATTAATTAATTAAGTATTATTAAGTAAAAATTAACAAAGGGAGAACACCGTCACTGTCGTCTCCGTTAAGTAGAAGTCGTCCAAGGCACGGGTGACTTCTGTTGAATAGAAAGTCGCCCGTATGCTCGGTGGGTGACTTCTGTTTATCAAAAAGTAGCTTTTGTTTTTTTTTTGTAAAATAAATATTATTTAAAAAATATTATACTTTTTTTTATAATTTAGTACATAACAAGTATTTACAATGAGGTTGTATTTTTTTATAAAAATATTATCTTCAAATCTAGAAATAAAATGAATACGTATTTCACCATTCTTCAATTATAAGTTTTGTATTTCATGATTTTTTGGTGGGCTGAGAATCTCAAAACGTGACATCATTATATAAAAAACGTAAATATGTGTTTTCTATTTTTATCTATATTTTATCGTATAAATTTGCTACATTGATCATGTCATCTTTAAATTATCATCCACATATTTCTTTAAGCTTGAGCATCGAAACTTATATCTAGACATACTTCAAAAACACAATAGAACTCGATGAAAAATATAAAATAAAAATAAAATAAAAGAAATACTTATAAAGATGCATCATAATAAATTTTTTGAATGAACTTATATTCAATATAGTTAAAAATATTACAATAGTATACTATATAAAATGTGTACATCATCTCTGTCTTCCTCTCCTACACGGTATAACATCACTCTTTGGCTTGTATGGATCTGCGGGCCCGACCTCACCGCCAGTGGAGTGCATGCATGCACCAAATATATGGATGAAAGAATACTCATTATATTTTTTTTGGTTTTTATTTTCTCTTTGTACATGGGCAAAATTTAATAATTCGATTTTTCTAATTATGGCTTCAATCGGCCTACAATTTATATGTACAAATAATCTAAATTAATTTTCTTTAATTATTTAGCGAGTATTCATTAGATGCCAAATGTCACCCTGTCTGCACTCACTCGACCACTGATGAAATATTGGTTAAAAAAAGCCATTTTGTAACCTTTTCTTTTCATTTTGAACTTTTTTAAATAAATTTTTTCATTCTTATATAAATTTTTTGAAATTTCTATATATTTATGAATAAAATAAATAGTTATACAAAACAAAAAAATGTTTATATGCAAAACATTATAATTATAATCGATATAATAAACATTAATATACTTTTTATGATCTGATTCTGTTTTGTGTAAATTTTTTATTTTGTTTGAGCTTTTGTTTTATATATGTATTTAAATTAAATTAAAAAAACATATTTGAAATAAAAAATATTTGTATAAAATGAAAACATACGAAATGATAATTTTGTGTTGTTGCCGAATAAAATAATTTTTTCACAAATTTAATGAGTTTAATACTTGGCCGTAATTTGAGAATTTTATCAAAATAGTTTATCAAATTTTATTGGTTTTTTTAATATATGGAATATTGAAATAACATATGTATATTTAGGATATGCCAATTAAATTAGATTTTAATATAAATGTTGAAAAGTATAGATTGTTATGAAGCCAAGTATTGTATTATTATTTTAGTATTATAAAATAAATTTGTAATTCGGGGTGAGAAACTCCCGAATTCTAGACAGACACAATTTAAGCACATTTAATCTCAATTTAATTTGAGCTCGAAATAGCTCGCAACTGAGTTAACTTAAGACTCCAATAAATTTAACATTGAAAAAAAATTTTAAAAAAATTACATGTGCTAAAATTTGAAATTTGATTAATAAAACTGATATTTCACCCATAGCTAGAACATTTATTTTCGAATAATCAATTAGTAAAAATTGAGCTATATTTGATCCAATGCAATCGTAGCTCATGACTCGACTCAATAAACTTATATTGAACTCGATTCGAATTAAGTATCGATCTAAATATCGAGCAACTAACAGTATTCAAGCTATATTATTTGCTGAATTTGCCTTGAATGCCATGTGATCAATTCTCCATGATTCATGGCACAAGATTGCATGAACATAAATGCACATTATATTTATGATTAACTAAATAATGGTCAAGAAATAAGCTATCCTCCACGTAGGACTTGATTAAAGTATGCTAAATTATGACGACTTGAAATTAAAAAGGACAGTGAGTGATCATTGAGGTAATATTTAATGATTAAATCGAAATCATTCAGACAAAAAATTAGCTCCTTACAAGTTTCTATGTGAAGTGACATAAGAATAAATTACTCTGCATTGGAAAGAAACTAGAGTTTCTAGGGATTCTAGGTGAAGCCTCTAGGTAGACTTCTAAGAAGTGCTGCCTTTTGTAGGATGTAAAAAACTCTATAGTTAAGCATATTCAGACTTGAGTTGTGCTGGGATTGGTGATCTCTCGAAAAATACTCAAATCACGTAGTTCTCAGAAATCAAATCGAACAATACTTCTACATTTAAATCACAATATTTACTTATACAGTTAGAACCCTCCTCTCTTTCTGATGTAGGATGATTCATTTCTATATTTTTTCGCCTAAAATCTTGTCAGGACCTGCTCCTTGTCCAGATAATTCTGATATAATCATGTTGGTATCACTTCAGCGATTATTATCTACCCAAGATTTGTGGTCCTAGATCGTCATGTGAATATTCAAAGAGTTTATAAAAGCCATTATAAAAGTGGGGTTCTACGTGCAAATAGCTAATCAGAAGTAAATAACACATCTTCAATTAAATTTTTTCACAAATGTTTTATTGATACTTGAAATGATGAAGTATCAAAACATAAATAAAAATAAATAAACTTTATTTCTTCGTTTGGAACTAGCTTTTTTTTATTTTTTTCTCTGTATAATAAAAAATAAAAGGGATAATTACTTACATGTCATATAATTTAGTTTTATTTATGTCTTACCCATCCATTCTTAGTTAATTACGTTATGCACACTCAAAACATTACAAAATCTTACATACACATATTTGAGTTAAAAACTTAATCAAAATCTATTTAAAAAAAATATTCTGTTAGTAAATCATTAAAATTATATTTTTACTTTTAATGGTAAATATTTTTCTCTTCCTCAATACCATACTAAAGCACTGATTTGTCCTAAAATTAATTCATGTCGCGGATGTCTCTTCCTTTGTCGTCACCTAAACATTAAGGTTTTAGGATTTTCACTCAAAATATATTTAAATATCCTTAAAATAATATGATGAACGGCTCAAATTTTTATAATCAAACTATAGTTAGGTTATTGAAAAATTATGATTACTCATTATAATATAAATAAGTTAAAATATGTGTATGTAAGATTTTATAATATTTTGAGTGTGCATAATGTAATTAGCTAACAATGGATAGGTAAGACATAAATAAAACTAAATTGTGTGGCATCTAAGTAATTATCCCAAAATAAAAACCTTAATTTATTTATTAATCAATTCACATTTTAATTGGGAATTACGTTGGTTTATCAAAATTTTAACTTGGAATTTTAATGTTAGCCAAATTAATGAGTTAGATTCTCCATGATATCAAGAAATAAGATAATATTATATATAAAAAAAAATCAAAATCTGTTTCCAAATTAATTAAATGTGCTATTATTCATTAATAAATATGTAAGATGCAGATATTTATGCACTATACATTCCTCTATAAAAATGAATTCCATCAGATTATATCAATTCTCCAAATCCAAATAAAACAGATCACACGTTGAATGGGGAAAAATAGCTAATTTTAATGTATTCATTTGTATATCTTTTGAAAAAGAGGTAATTTCACTTAGGCTCTTGAGGTTTACTCGACTTACCATGCAGGTCCATAATTTTAAAAACATACAAGACGGATCCCCAAAACTTACTGTTTAGGTCATTGAGGTCCTTAATATTTATAAAAAGCTTCCAATAAGGTCCAATTAAATATTTTCCGTTAAACATTATGTTAAATCAAAATTTTAATTAAAAAATCATAAAAAAATTTTGATGTGAAATTACAATTATACCCTTGGTCCTCGCTGCGGCCGGCACGGCGGGCAGTCGGAGATCTGAAATATGGAAGGGTAAAAAGGGTTTTCGAAATTTTAACAACATTTAATGGATACCATCACAAAAGGACCATAATAACCTATACAATAAGTTTAGAGGACCTGTCTGGCATGTTTTCAAAATTGTAGACCTGCGTGGCAAGTCGAGTAAATCTTAGGAGCTTAGATGGAATTACTCCTTTGAAAAATTATATTCTATTTTGTTAATTTCTCAAATTTATATTATGGTGATTATCCAAATAGTTAATTTTGTCAAATATATGGAAATTTCGTACTAGCCATTTAAATCTTCTTATTTTATATTTATGTTGGCGGTGAGGTCGGCGAGGTTTGGGTCCGGCCTTTTTGTTTCAGGGATGGGCCCTTTCATGCTTCTAGAAGGTTCAAGAACCTCCCTGCAAACTTGGGTTGCTGGGCTGCTGGGCCATGAATCTTGAGGTAATGGTTTAGTTCATGCTTGTTTTTTTTTTTTTTTTGGTATAATACAAATTTTAATTTTAAAAATTAATTTTATTTTATATCTAATATTAATTTTTATAGTATATTGTTGCATATGATCCACACGTCATCATCTGGACCACCTACGTGGAGGCTTACGTGGCATCGACGGCATGAGTGCCCGGCGCCGAACATGAGGAGTACCGCCCCCGAACAGCAGACGTCGAAGAGACCGAGACGAATAACAGGGACCAAAACTGACCGGTGCCTGACATCATTGAGGATCATCCTGCTTTTAAGAGGTATGGGCTCTCCCGCCGTCAGACCGTACCATCCGTACACCATACAATGAAGGCTAGGGAGTGACCCCTTCTCTGCGGGCATTGATGAGCCGTCACTAAAGCTGAAGTCCATTCTGTTGAAATGACTACACATTAGACCAGGGTATATATACCTCATTGTAATAGCCTTCAAGGGAGCTGAACGTAAGAAATTCACTGAGCTTACTGTAATTTAGAAGAAAAAAAAGAGTGATTCTAGTGATTTTTGAAGCCTCCTCGATAGGAGCCGTGGTTTTTCCGCCTGGCCGGTTTTCCACGTGAAAAATCTGATTGTTTTCTCGTCTTAACATATATGAATTGAAAATGAAGAGAAATGGTGTTTCTTGCTCGCTCGACCCTCGTACGGTCGTTCCCACCCAGCTGTCGTGCTCCTTGTCACACCCTCATTTTTAAGGACCATTTATCCATAAAATAAGGGGAGACTATCAGTCAGAATCACAGAACAGATTATAAGAAAAGATATTTTATTCATCTCAAAACAGGATTACAAAAGTTTAAACACACGCAGGTCACCCAGAGTAACCTTAGATTGGAAAACTAAAAGTTAAAGCAATAAAAGTGGTTAAGGGTAAATATCAGTGGGTCCATACGGGATGTAGGGAAACATCTTTCTTGGGATTTTGCAGTCTTCTCCTTGCGACAGCTTATTTACCTGAAATTCAACAGTCAGTCACAAAGACCGAGTAAACGACCTTCACCTTACCAAAGGCCAGGTGAGGTCTTATAGCTCAATTTAATAACAGATCAGAATATCAACTTATCATGTTTCATAGTATGCATATATGTATATA
>KZ454678.1:1429196-1491437 GCA_002786265.1 Apostasia shenzhenica
AGAGATTGTTCTATTTATATATTTTTTATATTGTATATCCATTAATTTTTCATCATCTATTTTCACTTAATTTGTTTATTATTGTTTAAATTTATATCCATAGGTATAGGTTTTTTATTATCATAGGAGTTTTTTGGTAATGTATCATACTAATAAAATTATATTATATATATAATTATTGGAAGCTTTAGATAGCAATATAGCATCCAAATATGCTGTAAACTTTAAATTTATGTTTAAGTATATATAATTTCAGCATCCTTTTATGAACCCGTCGGGTAGCATGCCGTCTCGTACATTTGGGTCGGGTTTTGTGATCAATAAAAGTAGGTAAGTTGGAGCTAAGTTCTGCTCTTTTTGATTTTTTTATTGTCTCTTAGCTTTCTGGAATCTGCATTGTCTGCTACCTACTTTAGCTTGCTGATCAAGCCCGGCCTATTGCCAGAATTCCCGACTTTGCTTATTGTCTGCTAGATTCTAATTTCTCTTTACTCATTTAAGAGCATGTAATTCAATTAAATACTTCGATAAATTAACTAATAGTTATCGTAAAAAGAAGCAACTGATATCTGAATTACTTTTATCTCTTGTAAATGTAATATGATTATTCTAAAAGTAATGTCTGCCAAATTCTTTCTCATATGTTATTTGATATATGTGTAAACGTAATATTAATAAAATTATTTATGATATTTATCGAGTAGCCATGTTAAGAACAAATTAAATAAGTTTAGAATGTTTTTGTAAAGGAACTCCAACTACAAACAATGAACGGTAAAGTTGTTCACATCTTCAACTTCGATGAATGAGTGAACCACTAATGTATTGTCTTGAATAAGAGCGATAAAGTCATTGGGTTTTTAAGTTTCGTTCAGACGCTGTGTTATTTGGAGTCCTTTTTTTTTCATTTCTCTTTAAATTTTTTGAATTTAGAAGCCCCAGAGTAGTCATGGCCCCGTTTTTGTCTAAAGTTAAAAATTAACATAGTTTTAATTTTATAGGGCAAATTTCACCCAGGTCCCTGAATTTAAGAGTTATATCATCACACGGTCCACGTTTTTTTTTAAATTTTATCTTCGGGCCCCTAGGTTTTTCAAAAAATATCATCTGTGGTCTTTTTTTTATTTTTTTATTATTAAAAATTATACAAATTATCATTATACCTTACCCTCCTCACTCTCTCATCAAGATCCGGCACCGCACAGCCGCGTCGCCACCGCGCCCCCGGCGGCCGCGCGCCGATGGCCGCCCGCCCCGCGCCGTCCGGCGACCTGGCGGGCCGCACAACAAGCCGCGCTGCGCGCAGCAGCCTCTCAGCGGCCCGGCTCCGTCGCCAGGCAGTGCGGCGCGCCGCCAGGGCTCGCCGCGCGGCGGCGAGGCAAGCCGGGCCGCTGGCGGCTGCTGCGCGCGCCTGGCCGCCCGGCACTCTCAGCGGCCGCTGCACACCGCGCGGCCGCTGGAGGCGGCCCGGCAACGCAGCGGCCGCTGCGGACCGCGCGACCTCTGCGCACCGCGCGGCGCGCTGCAGCCGCAGGGGCCGGGCTGCCTCGCCGGCCGCGCGGCAAGCGCCCTGGCCGGCGCGCGCGCGCGGCCGGCGATGCAGCCGGACCACTGGAGGCCGCTGCGAGCCCGCGCGGCCGCAGGCGGCGCGGGGCTGCGAGGCGGCGGCGCGGGGCTGCGCGGGCCGGATCTGGAGGAGTGAGGGATGGTAAGGGTATAATTGTAATTTGTATATTTTTTATAATAAAAAATAAAAAAGGACCTAGATGATAATTTTGAAAATCTAGGGACCCCGAAGATAATATTTAAAAAACGTGGACCTATGTGATAATATCCCTTAAACTCAAGGACCTGGTGAAATTTACTCTTAATTTTAACGCTGACATATTCACATCACACATAAAATTTAATATTAAAAAATTAACTTTATTTCACATCCTACACACCATTACTAAAATAATACTAATTTATTTTTTTCATCCTTCACATATTCAACATATAACTAACTTTATTTCACATCATTCACAACTTTTAATAAAAAAATATTTCTAGCTAAATTTAATTTTAACCTTATTAAAATTTAAACTTACAAACAAACAGATAAATGATCAACTCCTATGGCAAGAGCACCAACGCGGGCTATAAAGGTGCTCTAATTTTTTAATAATTAGCTAATTTCTTAAGTAAAACACATATTTAAAGTTTTTAAAAAAAAACAAAGTATATAAATAATTTTTATTGGCCAGTTTAGGGCCTGCGCCAGGACAAAATGATATTAATTTAAAAAAAAAAATAATAATAATAATTTTTTAATCATTCTATATAATTTTAATATAAAAATTATTATTTTACTTTACGTACTTATAATAATTTTCAAATAAAAATATCAACTTTATTTCACATCCTAGACCAAAATATTTGAATCAAGTATTTTGATTTAGAATGTCAAAATAAAATTAATATTTTTATTAAAATTATTGAGTATGTGAAGTAAGATAATATTTTTTTATATAGAATATTGTGGTAAAATAATGAAAAAAATTTATTTTATTATTATTATTGGTTATTTTTTTAAACTAGTACTATTTTGATGCTCACGCAACAAAGAGCTATTTTGGTAATTACCCAAGATTAAAATAGTTACTTGATTAAATAATAATAATAATGAAAATAAATAAATTTTATTACATCCCATACAAACTTCAGTATAAAAATTTATTTTATTTCATATGCTCAATTAATTTTTATTATAAACAAACTCGATTATTTTTTCAATAAAATCATTAACTTTATTTTATATCATAAACTAAAATATTTCATTCGTTAAAAATGTGAATAAAATTGATAATTTTATTAAAACTGATTGAGTATATAAAATAAAATAAAAATTATTTTTTATATTAGAGTTTGTATACAATGTGATAAAAATTTATTATTATTACTGTTATTTTAATAGGCACATTTAGTTTTGGGAAGCACCAAAATATTCAGAGCCAAACACTAATTCCAAAAATCTAAGTTTCACATTATTCTTTTTTACCAATAATATATCGTATCGCTAGCTCTATGGATCGGATCAAATAGAATTTAGATCACAAAAACTCTTATAATTTATAAAAGGTTATTATGCTAATTTATTTTCACCAATATATTACTCGTGTTCGATTAAATCCTATGTCCCATTCTATCAAAAAAAAAAATCCTATGTCCTCAAAAAATAATATATGTTTATTTTATTTTCATAAAGGGATAATTACCTACATGTCACAATTCAGTTTTTATTTATATTTTATACATCCATTCTTAATTAATTATACTATGCATACTCAAAACATTACAAAAATCCTACATACACACATTTGAGTTAAAACATAATCAAAATCTATTTAAAAAAAATATTCTGTTAGTAAATCATTAAAATTATATTTTTACTCTTAATGGTACATATTTTTTTTCCTTCCTCAATGCCACACTAAAGCGTTGATTTGTCCTAAAATCAATTCACGTCGTAAATGTCTCCTTCCTTTGCCGCCACCTAAACATTAAGATTTTAAGATTTTCACTCAAAACATATTTAAATATCTTTAAAATAATATGATGAATAGCCCCAGATTTTTTGTAATCTAACTATAATTAAGTATAATTAGGTTATTGAAAAATTATGATTACTCATTATAATAGAAATAAGTTAAAATGTGTGTACGTAAGATTTTATAATATTTTGAGCGTGCATAGCGTAATTAACTAAGTATGGATGGGTAAGTCATAAATAAAACTAAATTGTGTGGCATATACTTAATTATCCCTTTCATAAAATATCAAGTTCTCTTTTTAGCCTACATTTTTCAACCCTAACAAAACAAATTAGAAAATTAGAAAATCAGCCTACATTTTTCAACCCTAACAAAACAAATTAGAAAATTAGAAAATCAGCATACTCCACCAACACTTTGTCACTTGTAGGTCCTTCCCTCCCTTGTCTTGTTTATGTTGTAGACTGCTTTCTCTTGTGCCACACATTTTCTTATAACCAATCTACCAACCTAAAGAAAAATATCAAAAACTATGATTGTGATGCTTTTGATGTGATACATTTTTTTATTTATTAAAAATGCATAGTCAATGCCTGCATATTTTAGCATCCAATGATTTATTCATTTTAGGATAATTTACATGCATGTCCTTTAAAAATATGATTTTTACAAATTACATACTTAATTTTTGATATTTGGACTTTATGATTCCAAAAAAAAAAACATTTTAAATACAAACGAGCATGCCTTCGAGATTGTTCTATGGTATTTAAATTTTTAGGTAAATTACATTTCAATCAATCTGTTTGGGTATGAGTTTCCAGACAAGAAGTTCAGAACAGAAATAGAAATGGATGAGTTTTATATGTAAGGAAAAGGCGAGGATTTTTCCTCAAGTAGCTAAGAAGAAGGTAGGATGGAGATGGTAGATTTGCTATGTCGTCTAGCGGGGGAATTCTGCTACATGGATTAGATGGGAGTGAAGAGTCGAACAAGCGCCAAATGATCTTATTATATTGTCACACTTGCAGCCTAAAAAAGGTTCTCTTAAAATCATAAAATGACTTATTTATAATGGAGAGAGAGTAAGCAGTGATAGACAGATTTGATGAATTTCATTAATGTTGATGAGACCTTTGTGCCGTGAATAGCAATGTGGCCTCCTCATACCAGAGCTCAAATTGCGCCTTAATGATGATCACCTCTCTATATCCCATGACCTAGAGGTTATATAGTAAGGGAATAGCCTATGATTTGATTGATTGGTGTGATTGGACAAGGAATCCGTTCGGATATTCTGTTCGGCCAAGCCTTTGTCATTCGACTCTGGGACTTAATTCGATCAAGGCTTTCGAATTGTTCAGGGACTTCATTTGAAGGTTAGTAGACGAATTAGTCTTAATTTATCACGCGTTTGACATGGTGCCTTTTTCCCTCAACACATTGAAATAGGGATCTGATGCTTGTCCCCAAATGTCGTCACCTCCTCGCTACCATCCAAGCCTGTTGTCATCTTTTCTTGGCCATGCATGGAAGAGTTTACGGTGAAAATTAGTGAGAAAGCTGATGGAAGCTAACAAAGGAGTACATTCAACACAAATTTCTTAATAATCAACCCAAAAATAGTCAAAATTATTTTTTAATAATATTTTAAATTTATTATAAATTTTAATAACTTTATTTCACATCCAACACAACTTTCAACCTTAAAATCAATTTTATTTCACATCTTACATACCTCCCAATATAAAAAAAAAAATTCTCATCAGCTCTATAAAATAAAATATTTTCTTTTTCCTTACACAAACTTATCCTCTAACAAAACAAGCCCATAGAAGTACTATCAGGTTAAGTTTGTCCCCAAAAAATATAGGATAGAGGTTTGCTTATATTGATCTATTATAATATAGAGTTCAACGTCCTAAGGTATTGCAACGAAACGCTATTTTGAACGATCAAAGTTCCAAACTTTCAAATTTTGGCCATGAGCAACTAGATTTCTGTCTCAAAGATTCAGATACAAGTTACCATTCCAGCTTAATTTATGAGATAAAGTAGATATGTTGGTATGATAACAAAAAAAAAAAGTAGAAATGTTGGATGCTAATAATAAAACTTCTGCATCTTGGTTGTTTTAATTGTGGCTGTGTTCAGTTTTTTCCCCACATTGTACATTCATACAAATAGTGTTGCATCTGGATCCACGCTTCATCATCTGGACCGCACACGTAGAAGCTTATGTGACATCAACGGCACGAGTGCTCGACGTCGAACATAAGAAAGTATCACCCCGAACAACAGACGCTGAAGAGACCGAGACGAACAAGAGGGACCAGAACTGACCGGCGCCTGGCGAAGCATCGGTGATCATACTGCTTTCAAGAGGTATGGACTCTCCCGCCGTCAGACCGCACCATCCGTACATCGTACAACAAGAGCCAGGGAGTGGCCCCCATGCGAACATTGATCGGCTGCCACTAGAGCTGAAGTCCATTCTGCTGAAATGACTCTACAGAGTAGACCAAGATATAAATACCTCATTGTAACGGGAAAAGCTCCCAGGAGGCTGGACCCAAGAAAATACTTCTACCCCAAAATCCACTCAGCTTCCTTACTGTAATCCCAAAAAAGAGTGATTCTAGTGATTTTTAAAGCCTCCCTGAAAGGAGCCGTGGTTTTTCCGCTCAACCGATTTTCTACGAAAAAAATCTGATTATTTCTCGTCTTAACAAATAGCAAACAAATGAAGTATTTAACTTGTAAATTATGCATTTTTCAGGATAATTTATGTAATTCTTCCTTTATTTTAATGCCCATGAAAGTTGCTCTCTCTCATTATGTATAAGGTTGCTGTCATATTAGTTATCTTATGATGCTCATGACCAAATGCTGGACAAATTATTGGAGGTTCTATCCATATCTCATCACCCCTCAATTAATCACTTAGATTAATTTTTGAAATAATTAATTTTCTTAATCTCCTTGAAATGTCAAAGAAAATGCATGCATGCACTCATATTTAAAGCAACAAATTTAAATACCAATCATTACATTTTGATTAGTATTTAAAGCAACAAATAAGAGTTCTAATTTATTTAAATATTAAATTTCATTTTATTTAATTTATTTGAATATTATTAATTTTAATTTTAATTTTTAATAAAATATTTTAATTATAAAATAATACAAAAAATATAAAGTCTCACCTCAAATACCTATTTGATTTAATTTGTTACTTTAAAGCTACTCAGTAAGTAGTTTATTTTGGTAATTTATATTTTTAAAATTAATATATTTAGATGTGGTACTTTCTTTTAACATTAATTTATTTTTTTATTTAAATTAAATTTATTATTTTAAATAAATTAAATTAAATTTATTATTTAAATAAATTAGATCTTTATTATTTTATTTTATTTTTATATTCAATTATTTTTTTATAAATATGTTAGCCAACGTTTACTTTAAATAATAATTCTTATTTTATAATATAAATTATAAGTTGTTTTAATTTTTTGAAGATACTTTATATTTATTCAACATGGAATGGAATGGGAGTACGATTACATTAAAAAATTTGTGAACTCTTTAAATTGAAGTATTTTTAATTAATTAAATTATTTTTTTTTAAAAAGAAGTCGCCTGTATGCTGGGAGACAGAAGTCACCCGGGCACCCGACAGACGTCGCCCGCATGCCGGACAACTTCTTAACTAACAACAGTAAGTTAATGCTGTCTGAAACATGCTTCCTTTGTTAATTTTTTCTTAATTATGCCTATATTATTAATTAAATAATTAAAAATGCTCTAATTTAAAAAATCCTCTATAATAGAGTTAAGTGAATTATTTAGTATCCAAAAGAGAAATAAAATTGTAAGAATATCACAAAACTAGTTTGGTTTTGTAATAGATAGATTTATTATGAAAGTTATTTATTTTTGAATGAATTAATAAAAAAGTACAATGAGAGAAATAAAGATCTATATTTGATTAATTCTTAATGATCTAGGAAATGCATATGATATAGCCCTGAGAAAAGAAGTTGTTTGTAGGGTGTTGCAATAAATGTTTGCGTTAGTTACATTTAAATTATTAAATATATATAAGGGAATTGTTAACTTATATTCAGACATAATGATCAAAGTTTGATTAATAAATTTCTATTATAGTTAAATTACACTAAAACTTAGGCTTAATTAAATCTCCATTTTCATCTGCATTTGTTATAGAGACTATATATTTAGAAATTTTCAAGAGGAGGCATCTTAGTGTATGTTTTTTGTAACTAATATTCTTCTTATTGATAAAACTAATAATAAAGATATCATATATTGAGAGAAAATGTTAAAGTCTAAAAGTTTTTGTATAAATTAGTTAATCTAAAATAAAATATATGCTATTCTCAAAAAAAAAAATATATATATATATATATGGAGTCTAAACTTAGTTAATCTAAAATCTCTAGTATATATTGACTATATAATTATAATTGATAATCAAGTTAATTATCAAGAATTTATGGTTAGCAGTTTTGTTATTTCAGTTCAATCTTATAAAATAATAATAAAATAGATTGTAATGTTGTCAGTAGTATTAAAATTAAGTAAAGAAATACAATTGATGTGTTGTGTAACAAAGAATTATACTCATGCTCAAAAATAAATTTTATGGAACAACAATAAGATCAACGATATTATATATAATACTTAATGTTGGTCTAAAAAATAAAATATGTAAATAAATTAATATAATGGAGATAATAATACTAAAGCGGATGAATAAGTATACATAAAAGATAAAATTGTAAAAAAATATATTCATGAATTAAAGGCTGAAGTAGTCACAATTGACGATAAGTTCTAAATGAGAGCTTAAATGATTTAAACATATAAATCATAAATCGATAGTAGCTCCATTAAAAAGAATGACTAATTAGATTTTTTTTATATAAAGAGAGGAAGAGAAAAATAAAGAAATATGTATGATGAAAAATACATAAAACTAATTATGTCAAAAAATGTGTAAAAAAGAGATAAATTTGGTTGCTATATTGAGAGTTATATAAAAATGTGAAATTAATAAAATAATAATATTTTAATATTAAAGTTTATGTAATACGAGAAATAAAATAATTTTTATATAGTTTTTCATGAAAAGATTAGGTATGTGCAAAAATACAAGAGGAAGCCAGAACAGATTCAAAACCGAGCCGAACTGATAAATTTAATTCAGTTCTAATTTGGTTCCGAATGGTTCTATTTCTAAATTGAGAAGAAGCAGACAATTTAGTTTGGTTCTCGAATTTTGACTCATTTTTTAAACTAGTTGGATTCAAATTGAGATGAATATTGTGTCGAATTTGTGTTCTGGTCAAACAAAACCATAATTCAACTTTTGATAATGACTTATTGGAAAAGGTAAATAGCATCTGGGTCTCTCTAGTTTATTCGCATGGGCAAATAGGTCCCTCGAACATTCAAATGTAGCAAACTGGTCCTTCAATTTGATGAAATATGCACGTAAGTCTTTGGGCCGTAACAGACGTTAGAAATCACCCTCTCTCTCTCCTCCCTGCATCTCTCTCTATTTCTCTCCTCCCAATTGTCCCCCACGGGAGATGCCGTCGGACCCCGGTGGCTACGCGGCGTGTGCTACCCACCGGCAGCCGCACGACCGCCGGCGGGTCGTGCCGACATCACCCGTGCACGGGAATCGAGAGGAGAGAGAGGCACCGGCGGCCGTGTGATGCCCTCGCGGACGCCGACGAGTCGCGCGCGTGCGTGGGTATTAGGAGGAGAGAGAGGCGGCCTCTCTCTCCTCCCGATCCTCGCTCACGGGCGATGGCCGTGCCACCCGTCGGCGGCAGCGCCGGCATTGCGCGGCCGTCGTGGGTCGCACACGCCGCGCGACCACGACTTGGCCCGTGCGGGGGATCTGGAGGAGAGAGAGAGAGAGGCGCGGGCGACGCTGACGTGACCCGCCGGCGGCCGCGCGGCGTGGCGTCACCTGTGCGCGGTGATCGGAAGGAGAGAGAGAGATGTGATTTCTAACATCTGTTACGGTCCAAGGACTTACTTGCATATTTCATCAAACTGGAGGAGCAGTTTGCTACATTTGAATGTTCGAGAGACCTATTTCCCACACGAGTAAACTAGAGGGACCCAAATGCTATTTATCCTATTGGAAAAGACATTATATATATATATATATATACTAATATATAAGTTGATAGTTATGCACTTATGCTTGGAAGTAGCTGGCTGGAATATGTGTATATATATATATAGTACATACAATGAGGCGTGCCATGCTAGGGAACATTTTTTTTGATATTACATGACAAGAAACTTTAGTCTTTGTGCATATTGTGGATAACTATGATTAAAGAAGGTTGGCTTAGTTGAAATAAGCAAAGTTAGTGGCAATCAATGACATCATTTAGACTACATTAATATTACTCTCATGCATGGGGGAATCTATGTATGACCTCTTCAATTATGACCACTGAAACAATATTGTTAATCACTAAATATAATGTGGCATAACATATATAATTGCATTCTAATTAGTGAATAATGAATTATTGCATAGGTCAAATTTAATTTGATTCATGCAAGCCACATTTGAAATAATTAAGAACTATTACTCATAATTATAAAATGCTTTTGTTTATATGTCATGTCCAATATTTACATAATCATATGTTCAATATTATAGGATAATTCAGTCCTAAGTCCTTGATTATGATGAAATCTCTTTCAAGCAAATATAGATTAAGAGGAATAGAGGTTAAGGAAACAAAGAGAAATAAAAGGATGAGGGAAGCTTAGAGAGAAGAAGATGGATTGTATGAAATAAAATTTAGGTAGCATTTGGTTCAATATTATCTTGATATTATGTCATATTATTTAGAGAAAATAATTATTTGATTTAATTGAGATCTTTAAATAACTTTTAAAGAAATTATAGAATTGTCATTCAAAAGATAACATCTAGATAATATGATATAATATAATAATATTTTAATAACATCAAACCAAATACCCTCTTAATCAAATCAATTGATCCTATAGGAATTTTGATGTAAATTAACTGAGAAAATAACAAAAGCACATAATTTTTTAAAAAAATTAATGAGATTGTGAGCCCATGTAAAAAGATTATTATGTTGTTATATCGTGTACTATTATTTAGATTATATCTTGACATTAAAACATCTAATGAAATGTTATATTTTGTTATAAAAAAAATTTATTTAGTTTGATAATACTTATAGATATATATCTTATAAAAAAATATAAAGTTATTACTCAAAATATGATATTTTAATATCAAAATAATATTAAACTAAATATTATTAAAAATTTATTTTCTATAAGTTATATACTATATATTGAGATAATACTAGCTATTAACTAGGCTATAGAGTATTAAGTATAAATATTAAGTTCAAAGAAATAAGTAGTTTATTTTAATATGGAGCTTTTAAGATCAAATTAAATGAACTAATCAAAATGATCCACTTTATCATTTTTTTATAGGTCTTTATTGAAGGCTAATGTTCATACTTCATATCACATTTACTGTCAAGTTACAATATACCACTTGGCAAAAGAATATCCTATCCCATCATAGCTATACACATACCATTGATATTGACACTTATATATATATATATAGCAATTTTATGCATATTAATATGTACTATGTTTTTTTTGTTTTTGGACTAGATGTATTATGTTTACATGTAGAATATGTATAAAAATTTCTTTAAAAAAAAAAAGAACAAGTGCATTAAGGGTTATTAATTTTATTTGAAACGTAAATTTTGCTCGTATATTTTATTCGATATGAATATGCATGTGACTCGCGCTTAACTCAACTTGAAGTCAACCCATTCGAAATAAAATCGATTTAACTTATAATTGATTCAATATCTATATTTTAATATGCATTTAAAATATTTATGTACTTTGTATAAAATAAAACTTAATTCAACTTGATAATTTGCTTAAATTCAAAAAGATTTTATTCAACTTGAAGTAAACCCAATCCAAACTCAAAAAAAAATGAGTTCAAGAAAAGATTAAGTCTCTCTGGGACAACACAGAGAAAAAAAAATCTAAGTAGAAGTTATTTTACTGGCCTCTTTGAAGATGAAAATTTGCAAGTAATAAATTAGTTATTCACAAGTCCTTGAAATTAATATATAATAGGTGAATTTTATTTTTAATTAAAACTTTGTTCTACTTGAGTAATTTCTTTGTTTTTTCATTAATCCACTAATTCAAAGAAATTTATGTTTTTATCTTAAAGCACACTATTAAATTTATTAAAACATGTTATTGGTGTATATATGAAGTGTTGGGTATTAAATAAAATTTTATTAAATTCGGTTGATCAAATTTTGGTCGGCCAATACTGAGGTACCATGTCAATAGTGGGCCTCACCTGGGGTTGACATAGCAGCCCCCTATTGGCCGACCAAATGGTTCAGCCGATCGAGCCCAATAATTGCTCCGTTGAATGGGTTACGAGGATCCAAGGTAAAAAGAAACAAACAAATAGCTAGAAAGTCAAGAAATTAATGAGATTGTAGAAAACCTATAGTCTGTCTAGTCCTCATGTTATTTTTGTCATTTAAAAGATAAAAATAACTATTTTATTATAAAAAAATTTAAAAATTATATTAAATTAATTTTTAAAATATCATTTAAAACTTTTAATATAAGAAAATCTAATTTATTTCATATCCATTCACATCAGTTTCAATAGATCAATTAATTTTATTTATATTTTACATAAATTTTAACATAATTAATTTTATTTTCATCATGCATATATATCAAAGCAAGATTACAAATTCTATGGCAAGACTAAATTAGTATTATTGTCAAATAGGCTCATAAATAAATGTATAAGGAAGTTCTATTGTGTTTGTGAATCATTAGTACAAGTCAAGATTTCAATACTGAAGAGCACAAGAGATTTAAGTCGTTCAGTGCATATGTTCTGATCGATAACCATTGGCTTTTACCTGTATGCTCGTTCAAGGAACAATATATAGGAAGTGATCCAACGTACTGAAATCATTTGACAATTAGAAGTTTGTTCAACTCGGAGGAGCCATTGGCATGGCTGAAACTCGATAGAGTATTGGGCAACTGGGTGTATAAGTTTGAAGGAAGATCTCTTCAATGTTGACACAAGGAGGTGTCAATTTATGGTGTTGTTTAGAAAGGAAAATTGAATTCCTACTGTAAATCCTTGGATATGCTCAGGAGCATCTATCTCGAGCTTAGGAGGCTTGTATTACTTTGGGAGAGGAGCATCTTAAATCACATCACGTAAATTAGGACCATTAACATCAGTAGCCTAGAAAAAAAAAAAAAAAGCAAGGTCCAAGAATGGGAACACCATCCATGGGAATTAAGCATGGGCAAAAAAGGATGTTTGCTAAAGCATAAGGTGGGACTAAGGTTGTAAGTATTGAGCACTCAGAAACTACGGCCACAAGCCATACATATTGGAACTTCGAGCAACGCCTATTGCTTAGAGAAGCAATAATAGTGTCATCTACACCGAAGCTAGATATTTTAGTTGTGCTTACTGTTAAGGCAGTCGGGGTGCCACCTACACTCAAACTGTAGATACCAGACTTATCAACTGAGGATGATAAAGCACCTTCTGAGCCTTGATCTTAACCATCAGTTGGTCTGACTTCAATTTAAGCCAAGAGGGTGGCTTTGGTATGAGCTATCCTTTTAATTGTGATGTTTAGGTCTAACATCATGATGCGGATTTCATCCACTTGTCAATCATGTGAGAATGCTAATGTGGTATTAGTCTGAGCCCTGTTATAAAAGACAAAGTCTAGGTCTTGAGATCCACTTCTACATGATTCTATTTACCACTTGAGATCCTAATAAAAGAATGATGCTGCAATCTATTATCACTATAGAGGAAAGAACAACTAAGATGCATATCAGATCTTTCTTCTTCTCCTCTTTTCATGTATTCATTGTACTAGATTGGCCTGCCTCTCTTCCCTCTACCCATTTTTTATATAGTGAATTCTCTTTGCTTGGTTTAGCCCGTTGAAGTAGAAAATCTCTTTGAGCCTTATAAATTATTGCTTTTCTATTTTGTTGTATCTTTTCGTTATTATTTTCTCTACTTTTTCTTCTAACAGGTCTCATATACAATGACTCAGGTTGTGTGATCTTCTACCTATCTTCTTTAAACTAATCCTTCTCTAAATCAATATTTTTTGTGTAATTATCAATATTTAAGAATCAAAGAAAGGCATTTGATACAATAAAGAGAAATCCCAGGTAGATGAAAGTCAGAAGTATAGTCCCAACTTATTTTATTTTTGAAATTATCCATCGATTAATTGACAAAGTTACCAATGAGCCATTTATGGTTATGAGGATTGCAATTTGATGACTCACGATTAATATTTAAAATCTCATTAAATTGAATCTAGATATGAGGTGTACTGAGATGTTGAATGAATAAGATTTCAGTATTCGGAGAGTTAAACTGCTTTATGGCATTGGCACGTGGATAACTTCATGACTTTATAAATTTTTATTTTTCTATTATAATGAAATTTGGTGAGATAAAAAAAATAAATATGGTACTTAGATAAAGCAATAAATAATGAAAGGGCCCACCCTCATCCATCACTTTCACTTAAGCCTCACACTTCCGGAAAGACTTTTTTGATCTCTGGCAGGAAGAAGTGGTGGCAAGAGCTAGAAAAGAAGGTGATTGAAACCCAGAAAGCTATCCTTTGACTTCTCCCTCTCTCTCTCTCTCTCTCTCTCTCTCTCTCTCTCTCTCTCTCTCTCTCTTTCTCTCCCTCAACGTTTTCGGCAGTCATATAAATCCCCATGGTTTTCTGTGCTTCTTCCTCCACGGAGGCAACATCTTCTTCTTCTTGATTTCTTGAAAGGCGAAGAACAAAAGAGATGGGCAGGGCTCCTTGCTGCGATAAGGCCAACGTGAAGAAGGGGCCATGGTCGCCTGAGGAAGACTCCAAGCTCAAGGATTTCATTGAGAAATATGGCACCGGTGGCAATTGGATCGCCCTCCCTCACAAGGCCGGTAAGCACCCGGCCCCCTCCTCCTTCTTCTTCTAGTTCATCTTCCTCCTCTAGCTCTTCTTCTTCTTCTTCTTCTTCTTCTTCTTCTTCTTCTTCTTCTTCTTCTTCTTCTTCTCCTTTTCCAGGATTGAAGAGGTGCGGGAAGAGCTGCAGGCTGAGATGGCTGAACTACCTACGACCCAACATCAAGCATGGGGAGTTCTCTGAGTCTGAAGATAAAGTCATCTGCTCTCTGTTCTCAACTATCGGCAGCCGGTGAGATCAACCTTCATTGAAATATAACTAATGCTTGAATAGCCACTTAATTTATCAGAAAAGAGTCAACTTTATGCATTTGCAGCAAAATCTTCTAAATTAAGGCAAACATCCACTTTTTCCTCTGTTTTTCCCTTTCTATATAATTGTGCTTGCTTTCTTGCTTTTCGCTAAAAAAGCAACCTTTTTGCTAAAAAAACTCTCAGGTGGTCCATCATAGCATCCCACCTTCCAGGAAGAACCGATAACGACATCAAGAACTACTGGAACACGAAGCTGAAGAAGAAGATCCTCGGCTTATCGTCCTCGAAGAAAAACCCATCAATCCATCATCAGAATCATCAGCAGTTCATCTTCCCTTCTCTGCCGGCGCCGTCTTTGTTATCCAATCACTTTCTCAGCTCTCTCCCTTCTTCCTTTCGTACTTTGCCGCCAATCTCCCCGGAAGCCTTCAGCTCATCATCTTCTTCTTTATCTTCTTCCTCCCCAGCACTCTTGGCCTTCAATGGCGACCAGCAGAACTGCAGCACCAGTAATTCTTCTGATCTGAGCTTTGAGGGGTTCTTCTTCAATGGAAGCAATGGGTTTTCGGAGCTGGGCGGATTCCCCAACCCGCCGTTGGAGGACGACTCAGCTTATGATGAGATCAAGCAGCTTCTTCTAAGCATTAATGGCGGATTCTGATCAGGAAGAAGAAGAAGAAGAAGGTGCTCCTTGTGATTTGATGCTTGATCTCTGTTGATACTTGCGTAGTGTTTCTGTCATTGAAAGTGGTACAAAATCTCCCTCTGCTCCCTCTCTCTCTCTTCATTCAACAGTAAAAACGTCTTGTCTTTCTCTCTCTCTCTCTCTCTCTCTCTATTTCTATCATGTTTTCTGAGCAGTCATTGAAGCAAGAATAAGCTAGCTGGAAAGAGTTGAAATTAGATTGATCATTAAAGAAATTAGGGCTGACATCTAGCAAGTAGGATTCAATTTAAAATTAATCTTTTGAGTTGAATTTCCTAGAATCTATTAATATTTATTTCATTTTAATATAATGTAAAGTTTAAATATCATAAATAAGGCATCAATTTCACTTAGGTATATAAATTAAAATTTCTTTGAGATTGGATCCTTCTTCTCTAATAGGTGAGTAATATAATATTTTTCATATAAATTCTTGAAGTTGAATTCCTATTTCACACAGATCCACGAGCCCACTTAATGCTTTCACTTATTAGAGAATAATGTGTAAAAAAATATTGTATAATATCTCACTAATTTACAAAAAAGTGTCAAACTTTAGCAACCCTGTAAAAAAAAAAATTCAAATTCGTGAAAAATCATGAGAATATGAGTTGTTATTTATAAATATATTATCATTCATATATTCTTGCATCGCGAATAATCATGTTATTTCTTTAAAGATGCATTTTTATCCTCAACATTAAAGTAATGCATCATATTAGTAAATAGAAATGAATTGCTCTATAGATGATAATAAAATGCTATTATAATATCTTATCATGAATTGATTAAGCTATAATTTTAGAATTTATTGTTAAGCTTGTAATAACTCATGATTTAAATGAAAAAAACTTTATGATTTGATTATTTTCTAAGGCATCATCATCTATCTCAAAATTTTACTCTAACTCAACTATATTTAATTGCGAAATATATATTAATCATTAGCCTTATAATTTTGTGCTAAAAAATGCCTTTACAACTTATAGTTACATTATTAATTATACAGTTCAACAAATCTTATTTCATTTCAATATGGGATGATTCATTTAGGCAGTTCTTGTATTAGTAATATCTTCATTTTGGGATATCACCGAGCGATCACTTCTCATTCAATTTTGTTTGCGAGTCGTCACATAGACGCGAACTCAAAACTATCAAAGTCGATTAACTTAATTTAAAATTGAGTTGAGTTAAACTCGATTAAAATTAAGACTACTAATTTGAATTTATGAAGTGCAAGAACTGTGGGAAATGATAAAACTGGAGGGGATCTGCAGCAGCGGAGGAAAAGGGTCGGATGTCAGATCTGAGAACGTTTTAATTAATCGTAGTTTAGTTTAAAATGTCTGTGGGAGTTGGGAACTGAGATTGGATTCTTTTCAGCATGCATGCAGGGTGGCTATGCACAAAGGAGGGACCTTTCTCTCTCTCTCTATCTCTAGATCTTTTAATTTCTCTCTCTATCTCTAGATGCATACTGCAATATTTACTGTATATATGAAAAAAATATCGTGTTCGGAGTTTGAACGGTTCAGGCACGGAACTAAAAAATTGCTTCTGTATAATATAGATAGCTGCGAGCTGCAGCTGCGCTAGATCAGATCTTTTCTCATCAAAAACTATACGTTTTATGGGCTTGTTTGGTTGGACGATAAATTTGAATTAGAAAAAAAAAATTATTTTATAAAGTTGATGGAAAAAAAATTTATCTTAATATTAGGAGATGTGTAGGATGTGAAATAAAGTTAATTTTAAGGCTGGAATTTGTGTTGGATTTGAAATAAATTTAATTTTTAAGATTGGAATTTGCGTTAGATGTGAAATAAAGTCATTAAAATTTATAATAAATTAAAAATATTATTATTATTATTTTTACTCAAATTTGGGCATTTGCCAAACAAAGTCATAAATGTGGACAGATATATTACTGAATTTAGACGGAGAAAGAAAAAATAATAAAAAGAAATGGAAAATAATTTTAAATAATATAAAAAATTTTGAGAGAATATTAAAGAATTTTATTTAAAATCATTAAAAAGTTTCTAATTATAATTAAGAGGTTTATTTATAGTTAATTTATCTAAGCTAATAATAATAATTAAAAAAATAACTTCTTACTAATTATTCACATTAGTAAAATTATTTTCAAGTTTGTTTAAATTTTAAATATAATATTTAAAATTTAAATAAATTATTATTATCTAATTAAAAGATGAATATAAAATAAAATTATTATTTTTCCTTTCGACAAAAATAAATACACAAATATGGATCATCGTCAAACTAGCTCAATCACAACCTGCCACAATTGCACTGAACTTGACCTGTGTTGCACGTGTAGGTAGGAGTCGAGCGCTTGAACCCTATAATTTTTTTATACTTGTGACAACATAAAATAATAGAAGAAAAAGAAACATGTTTCACAGCCATCTTTGATGACATGGTGTGCATCGAGCAATTTTTATAAAAAAAGAATTAAATTGAATAAATTCAATCAATTTAATTTAGTTTTGCGTAGAATGTATCATTGTGATAAATAATTTAATAATGAAAATCTTAAGTAGATAATTTAAGTTTAGTTTCATGTTTATAAAACTCAAATTAATTAAATTAACTAAAATATTATGTACCATTAAGTGATAATACATGTAAAATTTTTATATTTTACATATCCTAAAATTGTATATTTATGTTTCACTTATATGATATATTCTCATATGATACATTAATAGTATTTTAGGTAGAACTTATTCTTTGGGCTCTTTTATTTTGTTATATTACCTCCTATTTTAAAAATATTTTTATTAAAATAAATTTAAAAATTTTTCTTGAAATTTTAAGTTATGTATGTATAGTGGAAAAAATTCTTAATTTCAACAGCCATGTTTTTATTATAGGATAATTACTTACATGTCACATCATTTAATTTATTTATGTCTTACTCATTCATTCTTAGTTAATTATACTATGCACACTCAAAACATTATAAAATCCTACATACACATATTTGAGTTAAAACTTAATCAAAATCTATTTGAAAAAAAATATTCTGTTAGTAAATCATTAAAATTATATTTATACTCTTAATGGTATATATTTTTCTCTTCCTCAATACCACACTAAAGCACTAATTTGTCCTAAAATCAATTCACGTCGCGGATGTCTTCTTCCTTTGCCGCCACCTAAACATTAAGGTTTTAGGATTTTCACTCAAAATATATTTAAATATCTTTAAAATAATATGATGAACGGTTCAGATTTTTTGTAATTTAATTATAGTTAGATTATTGAAAATTATGCTTACTTATTATAATAGAAATAAGTTAAAATGTGTGTATGTAAGATTTTATAATATTTTGAGTGTGCATAGTGTAATTAACTAAGAATGAATGGGTAAGTATAAATAAAACTAAATTGTGTGGCATTTAGGTACGTATCTTTTTATTATTTGTGCACTCTCAATAGGATTATGTCATGTGGCAGTTGGGCCCACATGCATATTCTTTGTATTTTGAATATAAAAAAAGGAAAAAAAATATTTTTTTGTTAATTTTTTACATTAAAATATGACAGAAATGTGATGTGATGGATGTGTTTTCATATAAAAGTTTTTGAATTTTTTTATATTTAAATACAAAAATCAGTTTTTGTGATGTTTTAATAGAGTGTTCCTGTCCTATTTCCTTTTAATTTCTTTAAATGCATTTAAATATAAAAAAAATTCTGAGTTGAATTTGATATGAAAGACAATTTCTAACATTTCTGTGTAAGAAATCTGTTTTTTTTCACTTTTTATATTGTTAGTTAATTTCATTGAGATATAACTCATTTATTTGGTATTCTACTGCAATTGAATATGGAAAATTTAAATTTTGTGTTTCTGTATAAAACTAACTTTTTCTTTTTCAAATACAAAATTTAATTTTTTATATTAAATTTCATAAAATTATTAATATATTTTATAGTTTAATTTTTTTATTTATAATTTTAACTTATATGGATGGGCCAAATTATATGTTATATCTCAAAAAAAAAAAATACTAAAGTTAAATATTAGGACAAAATAACTAAATTTTGTTATTTTCTTTTCCAATATGATAAATTAAAAAATTTGCATTCAAATGAGTTTTTGCTTGTTTTGTATTCAAATACCATAATATTTAAATTCCTACAAACTTTTGTCTTTTTACTAATAAATTTTATTTGAATACGAACGTGAAAACAATTTTTCACTAAAAAATTACAAATTACATTTGAATACAATCGTTTAAGATTATTTTTGTGTTTTTACAATTACAATCTTTTTATTAATGGTATCGTAATAATTTTAATTTGTTTTAAAAACTACGGTGCTGCGAACATATTTCACAGTAATAGATTATTTATATTTAAGTAATTTATACATTTTTTAAATATGTCAAATTTAAATTAAAAAGTAAGCTATCACCAATATTTATGTATAATAATAAATTAACTAAACATATTTAATTCAATAACTACATCTTATTAGTCATATTTCTAATTTATCGATCGAAATTAGAGAAATTATTGGTCAAGCAACACAAGAGCGAGGGCTGCGTGCTTCTACTATCTCAATATCATTTATATTTTATATTCCGCACGAAATATCTCATTTTTGTTTCATATAATCTATATAAAGCATAAAAAATGTGACATTTATGTATTATATTTTTATAATTTTTTTAAAGTTTATTTATATTTTATGTATATTGCATAAAATAGAAATGAAGTTTCTCGTATGTTATACTAAATTATTAAAAGTGGTATAAGGATGCCAAAATTTTGAAATTCTTAAATTTTTCTTATTAATTTTCCCAAATACATATCATAATTGATCTCTTCCCCCTCATCTCTCCCTTTAAACTATTAAAATATAATAAATTTGTTAATGTAAAACAAATAAATTTATTATATATATATATATAATAATATATGATATATTTTAATTTATTTATATTAATAAATGTAATGAAAAATAAATATTTTAATTAAATTGAGTTAATTATGAATAAACTAATTTTAAATCAAAGTAAAATCTAATTAAATTTAAATCAAATAAAATATGAGTAAATTTAGAATTAATTTTAAATTTAAATAATGATATATAACACTTAATTTGATAAATTTTAAAAATGTAATTAAAATTAATAATAATAACTATATCTTATAAATTATATTTTAAATGTTAACATTAATAATAAAATAATATTCAAATTTTTTGTTATATAATTAGAGGAAAGTGACTTTTACTTTATTATTTTTTATTTTTTCAAATATAATTTAAAACTCATAAAATTTTAATTCAAATTTAAAACCTTAAAACCAATTTCAACCAATTAATCATATGTTGAACATTTCAATTGTAAAACGAATTTAAGTAATTCAAATTGAATAATTTTTGTAAATTTAAAATTAATTTAAAAGTTTAATTATATTTATCTTAATTATGGAGTTTTTACATACAAGACATGAAATTCACACGAAATTACACATTTTACCATCAATTTATAAATATTACCACTATCACACCATATTTATTTAAATTTTACGCATTTCACATATTTCACATCATATTTTTTGATGGTGAACTTCACATTTCTAAATTGGCCTTGATCTTAATTATATTATTAATATATTAATTAAATACTATAAATAAATTAATTTATATAAATAACAATTTAAATATTTATGAATTTATGTATTTTAATTTATTTATTCTATTTAAAATTTCCAATTAGGGTGCTGAATTTGAATCCACATGACTATAATTTTTAATTGAAGTAAGAAAATTGATGTGTTTACAGTAAAAAATAAAAATATATATTAGAATTTAAATATTAATAAATTTATGCATTTTAATTTACATATAATATTATAAAGTATATGAAATATGTGAAGTATGTGAAATGCGTAAAATTTAAATGAATATAATGTGATAGTGGTAATATTTAAGAATTGATAGTGAAATGCGTAATTTCGTATAAATTTCATATCATGTATGTAAAAACCCCTTAATTATTTATTAGATAATATAAAAATATATTATACATATATTAAAAGCACATAAATAAATCTAACTTTACTATTAAATTAAAAGTTTTACATATAAATGAAATCCTGTTAATTTTAAAAATTAATTTTATTTTATTAATTTTTAAAATTTTATTTTATTTTGTAGATATCTAAATAAAATTTAACATATAAATATTTGAATATGAGTTTTAATTATGAATTAAAATTTTAAATACAAATCAAGCTAAATTAGAGTTAATTAAAATTTTTTAATCCCATTTAATACTTACGTTAAATTAAATTTATTATAATTTTAATAAGTATTTAATTATTAAATTTGATTGATTTTATTTTTTTATATATTAACATAAAAATATTTATATAAAAATCATGAATTTATTTATTATGATTAAGTGTGTTTGATTCAATATTATTTTGATGTCTTATAATATTATTTAGAAAAAATTATTATTTAGTTTGGTTATATTTTAAATAATCTTATAAGAAATTATAAAATCGTATTTGTAGATAATATGCAGTAATATTAAAATAATATCTAATTAAATACTCAAAATTATCAATTTATATTTTTATATTTTAAATTTTTTTTTTAAAGCTAAATTTCTCTCTCTCTTTTACTGACAAAACCTACACTTCACCCGAGTTCTCCGCTGTCAAATCTGATCTCATAGATGCCAAGAACCAGAGACTTCGCTCTCTGTCTCCTTCCTTTCTTCTCTCTGATCTCCTTCGTTGCAGCTACAGATCTCCCTTGTGCAGTCAGGCCCAGAACTCTCCCTCCGCTGCCCTTTCCGCCTCTTCCCTCCGCTTCCCAGCTCGCATGGCAGCAGGGCGAGATGGCTCTCTTTCTCCACTTCGGGCCCAACACCTTCACCGACTCCGAATGGGGATCCGGCCGCGCCGACCCCTCGGTCTTCAACCCCACGGCCCTCGACGCTCGCCAGTGGGTCGCAGCAGCCGCCGCCGCCGGCTTCTCCCGCATCGTCCTCACCGCCAAACACCACGACGGCTTCTGCCTCTGGCCGTCCGCCTACACCAACTACTCCGTCAGCTCCGGCCCTTGGCGCTCCGGGGCCGGTGACGTTGTCGCAGATCTCGCAGCGGCCGCCCGCGAGGCCGGCCTTAACTTCGGCATCTACCTTTCGCCGTGGGACCGCCATGAGCCCTGCTACGGGATCACCCTGGAGTACAACGAGTATTATTTAGGGCAGATGACGGAGTTGCTTACTCGGTAAGAAAATTCTTCTGTTGCACCCAATTTTAGGGTTTTATTGGATTCGATCAATTTGGAAGTTTGGTAGCGTGGAAGAGATTGTTTTCACACTTCCAATGCAATCGAATCTGTGCGTGCTCTTCTATTTTTCTCTTCCTCTGCTTCTTCCTTCTTTTCCTTATTCATTTTTGCTACTTGAATGTTCCAAATACAAATTAAGTATATTTACTATATACTCAAGTGCACAGACTACTTGTCAGATATCATGGTAGGTATCGGTTACTCTTGGTCTCTTGGTTGGTCTACAATTTGCTTCTAATGATAGCTCAAGTGATTTTTTTGGCGTGGTTTGTTACTACTCATCATCATTGATGGCTTCATGGTGCTGCTCCTCACCAAGGTGGCTCTCAGTTTGCTAGAATTGTGCTACCCGAGAGTTGTTCTCAGCATATATCCGTGAGTTGCTTCCTTTCCTCTTTGGGCTTTTCACCGTCAGTTCCTAATCATCTATGTGCTGCTCTTGATGCTTCTTGCTAGCCTCACTATTCCTGTAGTTTCTCCGAGCCTTGCTTCACTAAAGACTGCTGAATGCTCCTCAGAGCAAGCTT
The DNA here is from genome assembly GCA_002786265.1 of Apostasia shenzhenica. Lineage (NCBI taxonomy): Eukaryota > Viridiplantae > Streptophyta > Magnoliopsida > Asparagales > Orchidaceae > Apostasia > Apostasia shenzhenica. The sequence continues at coordinate 1,452,704 of KZ454678.1, forward strand.
GCTGCATCAGAGAGCAGCTTTGTTGCTATAATTCCTCTCCTTGCTATTGACTTGTGTGTGCTAATGGTTCATGCATTTCACCTTGTTGTAGTTTACATGGTTACTCTCCATTCAAATTTGAATTTAGCCTCCTTGCTGCTATTGAAGATGTTGTAAATGCTGTCCTAAAGCTAGGTGCACTATATCTTGCTAGTGTTCTTGGCTACGCAAGGAGTAGACAGGTCAGTGAGGACAGGATGAACCATTGCTGGCTAGGACCGTGACAATTAATCTGTGGCTTGGGCTTGGACAGCTTCGTTTTGGGAGGATCTAGGTTGCTTCTGGGATCACCATTTGGATGGTTGTGATGTTTCCAAGATGTCTCGTGCAAATATTAGCTCCCTCGATTGCTGTGCACAATCATTCATGTGCATTAGGCGATATTGATTGCATGATGCATGTACATGTTGATGAATAATAAGCAGCGTGGGTGCTGTTATGTTTACTTTACGCTTTTCGATCCCCGAGCTTCTGATTGAAAACATCTTCTCCTTTGGCAAGAGTGATGATCAGCTAGCGAAACCTAAGAGATGGCCCCAAAAGATACCTTATAATGAAGAAGTTCTTGTCTTAATCTAAGAAGATGGCTAGTCCGTATTTGACAGTGAAGCGAAACCAAAGAGGGCGTTGGTGGAAGAGTCATCACCTTCTCAAAGAAGTGAAGCGAAGAAGCCGTCGATGCAAGTCGCTAGTATAGTTAACGTTCTTGTTGGGGGCCAGCAATGTCTCCTTTCTTGCATGGCATGCCTTCTAAGCTAGGCAATAGTCACCACTGGAGATTCGCTTCCAAAAATGCTGATGACTGATGTTGACAACAAGGAGAAGATGGAGGCAACCAACGCAGTGGCAAAGGTGCTAAACCTAGTTGATGAGGAGAATCGACGCCATGGAGAGTTCATCTTTCATAGCTATTGCCTGAATTAATTGTGCAATTGTTGAATGTGGTAGAGTGGTTCTCTCTAACAACATTCTTTGTGGCCCATTTGTTGGTGAAGAATTTCATTGTAATCAGAACGCCTGCTTCCTCCACTGCCTTTGCCCAAAAGTATTAACAATAGCTCAAATCTAGTTCTACCTTTTCATCCTTATCTTTGCTCTATGAAAGGTGGCATTCCTATACCCCTACGCCATCCACTATACTTTCGCCCTTTGCCATTATCATGCCTTAGCTCTTGCCATAGTGAATGAAGCATCTCTGCGTGCTTTACCTCTGTAAGACACCCAAAAATGGCTTCCCTAGACCAAAGCGTGTGAACAACCTGGGGTCACTTTTCTCGCCTTGGCTAGCTTGTCTCCCACCTTTTTCTTGCTCCACTTCTAAAGGGCCTTAGAGAGTTCTGCTGCTTTTCTACATAACACTAATTGTGGGCTCCCCCTAATAGGATGCCTTCACAATGTTTGCACAATCATTACAGCCTTTTTATATGATAGCCAAACATCTTCAAATGCAACTTGAAGATGTTTGTACGACAACTCAATAGTAACGAGCAATGATTGGAACTAATATGGGCTAAGTGAGTAACTTTTAAGCCTGGAATTTGAACGAGAGCAATAAAATCTAGCCTCTCCCAAGTTCTCCTACCCACCTTGATTGTTGCACCAAGTGTATGCTAGCCTAGTGAAACTAGTGTCATGTATGGAATCTAAGAACTCTTAATTGGCGATGTCTGCTCTGAATGGCCTACCTTCATTTTTCTCCTCCACATAATTGAAGTCTTCCCTGATCATCACTGGCATCTCCTGACTCAATTGTGGTCTTCTTTCGAAGTATACACCCCATCAATAATGTATCTCGCATCTCTAGCGGTACTAGCCTCAAGCAATAAAACTTGCCCGTGCTCAAGCATAATGGGAACACTGACCTTATTGTCATCTCACAACAAAAAGAACCCACCTGGGTTGTCATGCGAGGGGATATCAGCAAAACTCTACGTTCACTCAATAAGTTTGTCTGTGAAGTACCTATTTGCAATAGTTTTGTGCATCTCTAAAAGAAAAATTAAACTAGGCATGTGATTTCTAGCTATGGTGTTGAGGTAGTTTTGTTCCTCTATAGTTCCAAAAAATAACTTTATTCAATAGTTAGAGGGGAAGGGACTTCAATTTCAAGCACCATCTTGGTACCCTCATTGTCATTTCTCGTATTGTTGGAGACCTCACAGGGATCCTCAACATCCTCCATATGTATCTCTTCCCCCGGCTGCACTACTAACTTGTTCTTATTTTCCTTCTTTCTCTTGCTTTCAGATTTGTTTTTAGGCAGTTTATCTAAGCTGCCCTCCACTCCATCTAATACATCACCAATTTCAGCAATTTTCCATTCAGCACAGCCTTATCATTCAATGGATTAAGCTTTGATTCCATGCTTCTAATGGCCTAAACCACCATGCCACCATCTTCGTTAAGTTGTGTAGATCGATTTTCATATGTAGTTTTGTGATTTTTTGACTGTGGCATTGTTTTCCACCCCCCTAGTCTTTTGAATTCTGCATCACTTCTGCCCCCTTTTCTGGTCAAAAGCTTACCATTTCCGAATTCTCTCAAAGTGTATATGGGTTTTTATATATATATAATTCGTGCTGTTTGGCCCCTAAACACGTTTGAAACGTCCCTTCAAATTGATAGTTGCACAGATTTTCCAGTGTCACTAATAACAATGACATGTGCTGAGTCAATTCCAAAACCGCCCTCGATTACTTCAGTTGCTACTTAGGAGTAATGTTAACTTACTTGGCCTTCTGCTGATTATCATGACTTGCTCCTGAACCTTGTTGAATCCCCTTGCTAGTTGCTTCCCGTAGGGTGAGATCTACTGTCACCCGAGAGCTTTCACTACAAGGATTTTTGCATGACCTTAACTAAGCTGAATGGATGAAAGACATTTTTGCCACTTATTCCTAACTATGGAATTAGGATATGTTGTCTGGCGATGGTGTTGTTGAGATTTCTTGGATTTTCTTGTTCAGGTTTTCATATAATCTTGAGATTGTTTGGTCTGAACACACCTATTTGGTGAGATACCATTAAATTCAAACTGATGTTTCCCGATTCAATCCTAAACCAATGTGAGCTATGCAGATTTTTCAAGGGTCTGAGAATGGCCGTCTTCAACAGATATTTTGAGAAGAATTCTGTATCAATTCATTAGTATTATTTATTTATATAGACTTTGATTGGGTTAAGGTGTTGCTTTCTCTCTTTTAAATTTAGATAGCTGTATTTCTCTCAGTAATTTTTGATTTATTCATCATATTGAATACTTTCTTTTGGTGTTAGTTCGTATCCTCCATTTTGGGAAGACATCTTGAAAACTATACCTCTATAATCATTGATTTATTTTCTTGTTGCTTCTCTGATTTCGGACATGATTTCATAATTTTTGGTTATTTTCTGTAATTATCTTAAAGAATTATGCTACTAGATTTTAGGTTGAAATAACTGCTTGCTTTTGGTTCAGCTATGGGGATATCCAGGAGGTTTGGTTGGATGGCGCGAAGGGAGAGGGCGAAAGGGATATGGTTTACTTGTTTGATTCTTGGTTTCAGGTCATTCATCAGTTGCAGCCAAGGGCAGTAATCTTCTCTGATGCTGGCCCTGATTGCAGGTGGATTGGTGATGAGACTGGCGTTGCTGGCACAACTTGTTGGTCCCTTTTTAACCGTAGTACCGCTACTATAGGCGACATTGACACTCAGTGGGTACACAATTCTTTACTGGCTGATCATCATGAGTTTTATCTATATTAACGCTTGAGAACTGGATGAATTTCACATATCTATGATCAAGTTTTTCTTGCCTATGAGTCCTTAACTGCTTCAGTCAGAACTATCTGGTAATCCTGATAGGTAGGTTTCTTCGACTTTTGCTCCACTATCGAAAGACATTATGGTTTCCTTCTTATAACGATTGCTTCAGGCTCGTTTGATTTCTCAGTATTCTTTTCTTGAATAGTTGATGCATGCACTTTGGATGTCTAGTCGTTGGCAACTGATGCATCCTTTAGTTGTTTCTCTCCAAGTTCTATTTTTTGCATTATTTTTGGATAATTCAATGGCAATGCTTCTACTAGATTGCTTCCCAATTCGCACGAGTAGCGCAATAAAAAGCACTCATGCTTTTTCTTTAGCCATCTCTGTGTTCTAGGAAATTCTGATTACTTTCCACGAGCTTGTCGGCTTCAGAACAATGATGGAAGATGAAGAGTTATAAGTTGTCCTAGCCTTTTATCGAAAGCTGACATCATGCATCTCGAGCGACGTAGATCACTGTTAATTTGCCAAGCTTATATTTTCATGGGGACAATTGTTACATATGAAATTTTGAATTACCTCAGTTGTCCATGTCTCTTTAAGAACAAAGAGAACTTGATTAACTTAGATCATACCGGGCTAATTCACCAAACCAGACCAAAGTCAAGTCCAACATGTCCTATTTAATGTGATTACTGGGCATAACCCTAGATCAACCTCAGTCCAGAGATTTTCCTCAGCCTAACTCCATAGCGGAGAGGCTCGATAGTCTTAACCCTATTCCTAGACAGTTCAATGGTCCAACCTCATTCTTGAATAATTCAACAGTCCATACTCTTTATTGAGCAATTCATTAGCATATCCCCAAGCTGCCAGCTTCTTATCTTTTGATATAAGCATGAAATTCAGATCTGAATCTACTTCTGAATCTTCATTTCCTGTTTAGAGGAATCTTCTTCGATGAATTCCCGCTACAACATCAGCATCCTAAATGCTCTACTGTTAATCGGGCAACTGGCTTGTCCACTTGCCTAGCATCGCAACAAACCAAAGTTTATGTAGCATTCAACCGACGACTAGATTGGAATACCTCTATCGGAAGTTACAAGAGTCACTAGAAATTCTAGTCATCTTCTAACCTTGCTCAGCTATAAAAGGCAGCTCCCTCCAAGCTAGAAGACAAATCAGAATTTGCCAAAGTACAGCTAGAGTTCCTCCATAGCTTGTGTTCCCTAGTTCTCTGTATTCTCAATTACCTTCTTGCAATGGCCACCGATGGAATTATTCTTGATTAACAGTGGAATCCTTTAATGGCTTTACTTAGATAATACTCTGAACTCTGTATTCTCCCTGCTGCCTAAATCGCCCTTCTCCTTTGTCTTATTGCATCCTCTCTATGACTTTTCACTAGTCAATACTGCTTTCTCTGATTCTTCCTTGCTAGGCTAAGCAGCAGTTCAAATCTACCCAACTATGTCACACTAAACTCCTTCGTTGCATCTTCATCGAACCACTTTCTCGTGATAACGTTTACTAGTTGCTTTATATATTCATTCTGCTTTAGAAAATATTAGTGCACAATCATTGCTTGAATATTGTTCCTGACAAGTTTTGGCTGGAAATTTTTTTCTTAGCATTTGTTCTCGTGCATTCCACGCTTTACGAACTTAATCTTTTTAGCTTGAATTACATTGAGGTATGCTTAAACTACTCATGACTTGCCTGCATACTTTTATCACCATCTTTTTGTCATACTTATTTTTTTTATGAACAGATACTGATTTCACTGGAACTGTTGCTATCTGTTTATCTCTGCTTCTGATCTTCTGCAAAACAACTCATTAAGTTTAATCCCATTTCTCCATTCACTGCTTATCTAAACAGGTACTCTCTTCAAGGGGACCCAAATGGACATGACTGGGTTGCTCCCGAGTGCGACGTATCAATCAGACCCGGTTGGTTCTGGCACAGCTCAGAGCAACCCAAATCTCCATTAACTCTACTCGACATATACTACAGATCAGTCGGTCGAAACTGCCTACTGCTATTGAATGTTCCCCCCAATTCATCTGGCCTCATATCCGAAGAAGATCTGCAGGTTCTTCAAAACTTCACAGCCATGCGACGAACAATATTCTTGAACAGTCTGGCTCAGGATGCTGTTGTCTCCGCGGGCAGTACACGAGGAGGCCCCAACGATTCTCTGTTCAGCCCGTTGAACGTAATTCAACGAGGTATTTACAGTTATTGGGCTCCTGATGAATGCAAAGATAACTGGACAATAGTGTTGGATCTCGGAAAATTAGCTTCTTTTAATGTGCTGGAAGTACAGGAGCCGATACAAATGGGTCAGCGTGTTATCGCGTTTCATGCTGATGTTCTCAGAGAAGGGGAGTGGATGAAGATAACAAATGGAACAACAATTGGATACAAAAGATTACTGCTGTTTCCAGTGGTGAACTCTCAGTTCTTGAGGTTTGTTATCGACAAATCTCGAGCAGATCCACTCATCTCTTATCTTGGAATTTATCTCGACCTGTTCTCCTCCACTGCACATTATTCGCTCAATTCTAGCTCGAATTCCACATCCGATGTTGAATTTATCAATCAAAAATCAAACAACAATTATAGTATGAATATTGGCTCAGCTTAGTTATTAGCATAATTCTTTATAAGAAGATTGATTTCATTGATCGGGATGTGATATTGGTGATTGATCTAAAGTTTTTATCTGCTTTTGAGAGATTATTTGTGTTAATTATATCAAATCTTCTAAATGTCACTGGGATTTATTGTTGTTTTATGTGTCAGTTGGCCTGTATGGCTGTATGTTATCAAATCTTCATATATATATATATATATATATATATATTTAAATCTTCATTAATATATGATTAATAACCAATTAGGTCCAATGTTATGGGCTTATTTAGCTTGGTTGTTTTATATGTTATTTGAGAAAAATTGTTGTTAATGTTATATTAAGTTATTTAACTATTTTGATGTCTAGATGTTATTTTACAAGTAGTAATTTTATAATTATTTATAATATATATATATATATATTATTAAATAAAATAATAATTATTATTATTTGGATGATATGATATAATATTGAGAATGTCATTTTAATGTTGATTTTTTTTTAACAGAAACAGTAAAATAGATCATCATAACAGATTTGAATATCCTCTGTGTGAGTTTATTGATTACAGTGGCATAATGTGTAATTATAGAAATTATTCAGTATTTGTATGTAATCTCCAAACATTTATGTGCCCCAAAGTCATTTACTCATGCGATTTTAGTTTAATCAATTAAAAATTAAATATTATTTACATTTCACTTATGAAATTTAAAATCACGCATATGTAACATCTAAAAAAAATGCCTATATTACTATTATAAAAAAATATCTATATTACTTAAATATTATATATATATATATATGTGCGCACGTGTGTTCTTTTTAGATTTGGTATTGTGATTAAAATGTATAGCATATTAGTAGTTATTGAAGTTAAAAGATAATATTATTCAAACTATAATTATAAAAAAATTATAAGAATGAGCATAATATAGAGCTAGTCTGTTTGTTTGTAAGGTTAAATTTAATAAGATTAAAATTAAACTTGAATAGAGATATTTTTTATTAAAAATTATGAATGATATGAAATAAAGTTAATTATTATATTGAGATATGTGAGGGATGTGATATAAGTTAGTTATTATTTTGGTAATGTGAGTAGGATGTGAAATAAAATTAGTTTTTAATATTAGATTTTATGTGTGATGTGATATATCTATTTTATGTGTGATGTGATATATCTGATTAAAATTAAACCAGATTAACTTTCAACAGCCAAACAAATGAAGCCTTAAAAAGGTAAATTATAAGTAGTACTCAAGATTTAATTGATATATATATATATATATATATATATATATATATATAAATAGGGGCATTTACATACATACTCCTTAAATCATCTTGAATTACATATTAAACCCCTCATTTTTTAATTTTACAACTTAACCCCCTAAATTATCCAAAAATAAAAACTAATAGAATACATGTATTTACAAATATGTTTATAATATTTGTATATATATATTATTGATAATAAACATTCAAATAATTATAAATCAGCAAAAAATATCTTTTAAAAATCTTGAGAAAGACCTAAATATGTTATTTTTGGATGATTTAGGGGGTTAAGTTATAAAATTAAAAAATTTAGAATTTAATATGTAATTCAAGATGATTTAAGGAATATGTATGTAATTCTCTCTATTATATAGGAAGAAAAACCTCACACTTTGATGTACATTTATTAATGCTCATTTTAATTGGTATGTTAAAATATTGTTACTAATAAATCAAAAAATTTTAATAAAAATATTTTTTATGAAATTTATGCTGAATATTTGAAATCTTATTTATTGTCGCATTTTAATAATGTAGAATTTGTTATAAAAAATAATAATAATACTGCAGAATTTATTTTTATTTAATGGGTAAAGTTAGATGCACCGAATATTTTGCAAATATATTTGTTATTACGATTTTTTTTTAATTTAGATTTCATGAAATCATCTTTTGACATCAAATTCCTTTATTTTTAACAATCAAATTCAAAAAATAATATTTAAGACAGAACGTGATGACAATGGGGCTCCTAACGGTCAAATCCCCCTTCACCCACACCAGCTCCCCCTCCGCCACCTCTCCGGCCGCCGACGCCGTCCCATCTCTCACGCTGAACTCCACCGTGAAACGCTTCGACTCCCCCAACCTCCGAGAACGAGAGCTCGCCGGGTGTAACCACCATCTCCACGTTCGCCGGCGGAATGCACTTCACTTCGTACACCGACGAGCTTTTGTCTGAAAGTTGGCCGAATCTATGTGTAATTTTACCTTAATATAAAGTTAAATTATTATATTAAAAAATCTTTAATAATTGAATTAACGTACAAAAATATACAATTAAGTGACGTTGAAGGAATAACTGAAGAAAAAAAATCATCTCGTGCGTTTCAATTAAATAAAAGAATTGTTTTCAATAAATAATTGTTTTTTTAGAAGAAAGAATTATTCTTTTTTTTTGCTTTTTGGTCCTTCAGTTTCAATTCTTTAGTCTTTTGGTCCTTTTGATTTTAAAAAACTCAAAGTACACACATCCAAGGTGCAAAGAGCTTTATTAAAACTTTAAAAAAAATTTATCAGCTAAAATTTAGTTTACAAAAAAATATTATCGAGCACCTTAGACTTAAAAAAGTGTTGTAATTTTTTAACAGTTTATCGACCGAAAACTTGTATTTTAAATTTACTAGATTTAAAATATTGTCAAGATGTTTTGAATATTTACAATAAGTCTTGAATATTTTGATGTAATTTGTACTTTAAATTTCTTTATTGAGGAAATTAAATTTGCTTATTGTTTGCATCATTATTTTTCTGTTTCCATTTTTAAAAAATAGCTTTTTTTCTTCTGGTTATAAAAGAAATTTCATCGTGAATTAATAATTTTTTTATTGACTGAGTGAATTGATATATTAACTAATAGGAAAAAGTGTTGACCAAATGTTGATGAAGTGAAAACATTGGAAACCTATAAATGATTTACCATTTTATTTTATTTTATTTTTGGGGTTTTTACCCGTATGACACAAAAAACTTCAATATTTACTTATTAGACATCCTAAAGTTAAATATTACATGACACACACTTATTTATTTTAATTTTATAACCAACACATCCTAGTTAAAAAATCCTTATATTTTATTTAAGTAAATCATACTTAAGTTATGTTTTAACTTAAATAAGGTTCATAGAAATAAAATTTAACCCCTTTTGTATCTTAAATTAAATCTAATCGTTAAGATGAGCATCTAACGATTAGATTTAAAATATTCTACATAAATAATAGATTTAAATAGTTTTTAACATGTAAGATTTAAATAGTTTTTAATCATAAACCACAACATAAACCATGACCCAGCTCTCCCATGATCTTCTATTTCAACCTGCATGATCTATAGGGCAAAGATCATTGACTCACCACTTTTTTGAAAAAACATATGAAGAAATATAATATCAGAAAAATTTTAAGAAGAATTAGTATCATCAAAGCATAGACATATTCATAGCATTCCTTCCTTTTTACTTTATTGTATTACTTTATGAGTGATCTTAGCATGCCATTCCTCGACACTTTCTGTTTGGTAATAAGAAAAAAAAGAAGATTTGGTTGGAATTTTTAATGATTTTTGAAAAATGTGTATGATGTGGAATAAAGTAAGTTGGTTATATTAAAAATTGTGTATGATGTGAAATAAAGTTGATTGATTTATTGAGAATTGTGTTGGATGTGAAATAAAGTGATTGTTTAATGTTGGAATTTGTGTGAGATGAGATATAAAATAATTTTTTAAGCTTTTTTAAAATAAATTTAAGATTTTGGCCATGAGTAATTTTAGCCATGATTTTTAGTCCATTGCCAAACAGGGCCATTGTTTGTCTCTAAAGGGAAACTTGCTTTCCCTAACATTTTATCTCTACTATGGAGTTTTGCTCTCTTAGTTAACTCTATTGAGAAGATTTACTCTCCCTAAAACTCAACAAGGAAGCTTTACTCTCATTCTCTTATGAGATGTCATGGGAAGATTATCTTAAATATTTCTCTTTTTTTATAACTTAATGAATATAAGTATAGCAGCCTAATGGAACAAGATAAATAGAGTATTATCTAAAATATGTGACATAACACATTAATCATGGTCTATAACATAAAAATATAAATTACTTCCAAATATTAGTGGACATGTTGCTACCTTAAATAAATGTTGACTTGTCGAACGTGACATCGTTCCGACTCTCACTGCGGAGTTTCTTCTTCATTTTAGTAAAAATATATATGTAAATTTACACTTGTGCTCTAAATTGTTAAAATTAACTAAACTCTATTTAACCCCAAAAGCTTGAATTTTTATCTTAAATTTGAATATCAATATACACATAAATATATATATATATAGTATCATTCCATTTTCTTTCTTAACACATAGATGAGATAGAAAATGCAGTTTGTACAATTGCATCGAGATGTTATGTAGATAAGGTGATTTTTAAGTGTTATACACATAAAGGAAAAATTATTGATAGATCCCTATAGTTTACTTATAATTATATTTTGGTTCACGCTTTTTGAAATCCTTTATTGAGAAGTAGTATCAATTAAGGATAAACTCAGAAAGAGTTAGCTTAGATGATTTGAACATATAAATCGTAGGCCGATTAAGAAAAATTAGATTAATCGACTTTGCCCACGTAAAAAGAGAAAGAGGAAGGCCAACAAAGACATGACAAAAAAATATAAGAAATGATCTAACAAAGACATGCAAAAAAATATAAGAAATGATCTTACACACTTAAAGCTAAATGAAAATTTATTAACAGATAAAGTACAATAAAAATAAAAGATTTATGTAGCCAACTCTACCTAGCAGAATAAAGGTTTAGTTATTGTTGTTGTTGCTTTTTGAAATCTTTTACTTAATTCCCTATTTTGAAAGCATAGAAATATATTAGGTCTCTATTTTACTTTATTTTTATGTTTTTATTTTAAATTCTATAAAATCAAGTGAAACATTGGTAGAAACACAGATTAGTATTAAATCTAATGGTCAGAATGACATCTTAAAATTCAAATTGATTAAAGCTAATTGGAGATTTTTACATTAGTTTTATCCAGATTAATTTAATTCAGAACAAATTTGAATACCATATTTGGAGCTGATTTTATATTATTGTAATAGAATTAGTTTTATATTTGTTTAGATTTATTTGGCATTTTATTTTCAACATTTAGCTCCTGTTTGTTTAGCAGTTTAAAATTAACTTGGTTTAGTTTTAAACAGGCATATCATATCACATATAAAATTTAATATTAAAAATTAACTTTATTTCACATCCTACACACATTAGCAAAATAATAACTAACTTTATATCACATCTCTTACATATGCCAACATAATAACTAACTTTATATCACATCCCTTATATATTCCAATATAATAATTAATTTTATTTCACATCATTCACAACTTTCAATAAAAAAATATTTCTATTCAAGTTTAATTTTAACCTTATTAAATTTAAATCTTACAAATAAATAGACCCTTATAGTAGTGTATTTTCAAATTTCATTATAGAATCTCTATATATAGAGACCATCTTGCACTGTAATGAGATAATTTATTTTGATAAATGAAACTATATTTGAGTTTTTTCATAAGCCTAGATCTGGGTTAAAGTGTAGATGTTCCGGTGAAGAAAAGAGTGAACAACAACGATTACTTAGGATCAGCTTGCGAATTTGCTCCAATAGCCTAATTATCTATTTTTATTTTTAAAAAAATCTCTAGTTTCACTCTCTCACCACGGCAGCCATGCACGCTTCCATGCCACCTTGCCACATCGTCGCCTATCGACGATCCTCGGCAACTTGCTGCCGGTCGCAGGTCTCTGCTCCTTGGCGCCTCTGCTTCCATCATTCGATAGCTCACCGATCATCAGCGACCCACAGCCGTGAGCAATACGAGAGCAACGTGTCGTCCTGCTCGCATGAGAAGCACGCATGCCCGCACGAGTGCCGCCTATCGCTTGCTTTCTCTGATCTTCTTGCCAACCGCCAACACCTGAGTATCCCAATTTCGCCTCTCTAATTGCCACCGATCACACCCAAGTCGCCTGCTCGAGTCCAGCTTCAGCAGGCGATCGTGTCGTCTGCATCACCCTTCAACCCACCAATCCTAACAGTGTGCCTGGCCCTTGTGATTCAACTCCATAGCCCTAACTTTAAAACAATTATATTTAAGCCACAAATTTTATCAGCTCAGATATAATTTTCTCTAAATTTATATTATTACTGAATTTTGACTCAATTGAAAATTATATTGTTCAACCCAAATTATTCAATTTTGGCTCTAACTATGTGACCATATAATTATTTGGGTAAAAATTAATATCAAATTTTATTTATGAAATATTTGTTCTAAATTTAATTTAATAAATTTTTATTCATCACCTTAAGCCACCGACAAAGACAATGTATGAATGGATCAGCTAAAAATCTAGCTAGATCTATATATTAAGGTAGTTATCAAGCTAATGTGTGTTCAAAAGTCGTCACAATTCCACACGCTTCAGTGCTTCAAGAGGAACTTTGAAGCTCCTCCCACTTTCTACAGCAAATAAACTACAGAGAATTTCACACGCTCAAAGCAGGATGTAGTACGCTTACCACGAACCTATCAGCTATACGAAGATCAGCTACCCCCTGATGAGAGGGAGGCCGACGGCGGTGACGATGATCGTCGACGGCAGGCCGAACTGGAGGTGCTTCCAGAAGGTGAGGTCGTACCCGTGAAGCTCCGATCGGCGTGCCTGCTCGCAGACGATCAGGTTCGCGGCCGATCCGAGCAGCGATAGGTTCCCGGCGACGGTGCTAACCCACGCCAGTATCAGCCACGCCTTGTTCACGTCCGCCGGCGATATCGCCGCCGCCGATCTCGCCACCTGCGCTCCCAGCAGCAGAACTGCCCAAGAGAAATCAAGATCTGCGAGCTCGATTGCGATTGATTAAGATTGTGGCGTTAATTGATTACCGGTGGGGACGTTGGAGGCGAAGTTGGAGAGGAGGAGGATGACGACGGAGAGGACGGCGACGCCGCTGGCTCGGTCAATCCGGGCGGAGGGCTCCATTAGGTTCCAAAATGCGGTCGGAATTCCGGTTTTGTTGAACCCATCGACAGTGATGAACATCCCACAGAAGAATATCAGCAAAGAGTACGAAACCTAAATATATAATAAAATGAAGTGATATTTGCATAAACGCCACACAATTTTTTTTATATTACATCACAATTTGTTTTTTTATAAAATTTATATTATAAATAATTAATTTTTATAAAAAATTATAATGTAATATAAAAAAATTTATATGATATGTGTAAAAATCTCTATAAAAAGTTAATTAACATTTATTATGTATATATATATATATATATATATATAAAGAGAGAGTAAAATAAAAAAATTATGATTTTCAAAATTCTTATTTAACTATTTGAAATTGAGATAATATCAAGTAAGTTCTTAAAACAAACACAACATTAAATATAAATAAAATAGATAATTATTTACATGTTATTTAGTTATTTTAATATTAAATATTTGAGTATTAAGCATGTAATATTCAAGCAGTGAGTCAGTTCTTAACCTAACTTAGATTTTACAAAATTACAATAATGAGTAAATATTTGATTTTGAATGTTTTATATTTACATCGTTAAGTATTGTGTCGAAAAGTTTACCTTCTCTAGGCAGGGACCGGCATCCTTGAAGTCGATGACGACGAGGGCGATGGCGGCGGTGATCGCCGTCCACGACATGTTCAGCCCCATCAGCAGCGCCACCAGCATCCCGGCGGTCACCACGTAGACGCTCCCCTTCAGGAACAGCGCCCTCCTGCTCCGCCGCCGCTCCGCGTCCTCCCCCTCCTCCCCCTCGTTCTTCGCGTCCGGCAGCGGGCTCAGGTGGCGGCTAGCCGGAGCGCCGCCCTTCTCCACGTCGCCGTCCGGCGCCACCTCGTGCGAGCTCGACGCCGCGGGGACCGGGTGGGACATCATCGCCGGCGAGAACCGGTGGGACCCCTCTCCGACGTCATCCACCTCCGGCGTCGACTGGTGCGACATCCTCGCCGGCGAGAACTTGTGCGACAGCACCTATTAGTTAATTTCATTTTTTTCATTACTTTATTTTTTTAATAAATTATAGTAATATTTGTAAATATTACAGTATAAGACCAGCACATATTTAGATCAAGAAAATGCAAAAAAAAATAAAAATGCGAATAAAATGTAATATAGTTGAGATAGTGTATTGTGTTAGTAACTATATTTAGCTAATGATAAGGTGCATATAATTAGAATTAACATCATTTATGAAATTTAAAATGAAAAAATAAGAAATATATGATTAGGATGAAATTGATTAAAAATTCATTTGTGTTAGTTTTATTATTATAATTGCAAGTTTTATAATTTTATATAAAATGAATGTAAGTTATATAAATATATATATATACACAGACATACATACATAATATGCATATAATAATATGTGTGTATGTGCGTAAATAAAAGTAACTTTAGAATAATATTTTTAGCTTGCAAGAAATAATTGAGTAATAGTTATTTTTTGGGTGAGGGGACCAGGGAACAGTTGTTATAAAATATAAACTTTTATGAAATAGCTATTCTACTTAAGTAAATACGAAAATAATTATTTCATAAAAAATAAAAGTAAAGCAAAATAGTCATTACATCCAAATAAATATACTCCTAGTTTAAAATTAAGGATTTTAAATATTAACCAAAGCTATCATTTTTTAGTTATCAATATATTTAATTGATTAGTACTAGTTGAGCGTCTATATAAGCTGTTTAGGATGACTGAACATAACAAAACTATTGTAATTCATGCTACAATATGACTTATTAAATAGTAAGTTTTGCGACCACATATGTGACGTCGTGGTCGAAGAGGGTGGAGAGTGATCGCCGGTGATGTCCTAAGAGAAAGAAATCACTGAAACAAAGTGCGGCTCCTGGCAAGCTTTTAGGCCTAATAATAAGTAGTGAGAGGGGCAAATGAATAAATCGTCCCACATCAAAAAAGGAAGGAGATCCTAAGTTGTATAAGTAGATAACGTGATTTAAAATGGTAAAGAGCCCTATTGGGGTAAACTCGTGAAGCTAATAATGAAAAATTCTGTAATTAAGTGTAGTTTTTCTAAAACTGAAGTAAGTAATATCTCTACATTGAGATCATGAGATGTTACAATATAAGTTATTGAAAGAGCATAAGTTAGATAAATGGTGTGAGCCAGTGAGGTACATGACTTATAATATGTTTACGCGGCTTAGAGCTAAAAAGGCTGACCAAATAATGAAATTTAAAATTTTGCCAAAACAAAAGTAGACGTATTTAGATGATAACTATTTAAATTTTAATATTTAAATGACTTTGCTATATAGCTCAACAAATTGGTCAATAGTAAGTTAAGAGTATAATTCACTATATTATGAGTTTAATTTATTAAATAATATAATGATTAGACATATAATTTACTATTGATCAATTATTTAGATTATATTACTTATAAGTATCATCTTTAATAAAAACTCTTAATTTCATGTAAAAATATGTCATTTAAATTCTTTTTATTCAAAATTTTTTTATATAGATCCTATTTTTTTTATTTCACTTTTTTATAACATTATAATTTCTCTTATCCTATTCGAAAATTGTAGAATAATGTTTCGAACTTGATTTTTATTAAGCTAGGAGAATACTACAATCTAGATCTTATTTGATAAATTTCATCATGTTTGACTATTAAATTATATTTTAAAATTAAAAGTACTTATTTTAATATTAAATTTTTTTATTATAGACTAATATATATTGAGACAATTAAGGTTATAATAATAATTTAAAATATTTAAAACATATTTTCAATACATAAATACTTATACTTTTAAATTTTAAAACTAAAATCAATGATCAACTTATTAAAAATGGTCTATATAAAAAATTAAGATGATAAGACTGTTATTTTTATGGACCTATATAAAATTGAGGGCTATCTCGAGTGCCCATAGGGAATTACCCTGTTAGTAAATTTGTCAGATGTACCTCGATCTCCAACGCCTGCGGCGTAGGCGGCGGCAGGGGCTTCTTGTCCGGCGCCGAGAGGCTCCGCCAGAACATGCAGAGGATGATGGCGGTGTTGATGCAGACGCCGACGAGCATCGCCGGGAGGACCCCGAGGAGGAAGCGGCCGAAGGAGATGTGGCTCTGGACGGCGATGACGAGGTTCTGGGGATTGCCGATGGGGGTGGCGGAGGAGCCGATGTTCGCCGACGAGGCGAGGGCGAGGAGGAACGGCAGCGGGGGCAGCTCGCGCTGCTTGGCGAACTTGAGGACGAACTCGGTGAGGACGATGCAGCAGGTGTCGTTGGTAAAGAGGGCGCTGGCGAGGGCGGAGATGAGGCAGATGCGGCAGAGGAGGTCGCGGCTGCCGGCGGACCGCCATGAGAGCAGCCGCCCGAGGTAGCGGAACATGTGGGCTTTCTCCAGGTAGATGCTCACCACCATGGTGCCGAACAGGAGGCAGAGGATCGGAAGGTCCACGGCGGCGTAAGCCTGAGCAGGGGAGATTACCTGAGGACTACGACCATTAAAACGAGTCGAAGCGAGCTGAACTCACTTTTCAGTTTTAGTCGAGTTTGGATCGAGTTGAGTTTTTTCGAGCCAAATAAACAGTTTTATATAATAGATTAGGAGACATTAATTACAAAAAATACTGATCACTTCATCATTAAATATAAAATATTAATATATCACACTAAAATTTTATAAAATTATGAATTTTATGTTATTTTTTATAAAATATCATCATATTCTGAATTCTAAATCATAAAATTTTAATTTATAATTCAAGATATTAAATTTTATATTTTAAGTTATTTTAATAATAAATATTAAATCTTAAAATCTAAATTCCTAAAAGAAATTATTCCAATTTTTCATCATTTGCAAGATAAGAGCGTGTCTTTCTGCAATGGTTGAGAGATAAAATAATTCAAAAAGATTTAAAAAGAGATTATCAAAATACTAATTAAATAGGCTGGAAGCCATTTTGATCAAAGTCGTCGCCAAAATAATCTAAAATTAATTTTTTATTAAAAAATAAAAAATTAATTATGATGAAAAATATAATTTATTAAAATAAAATTTATATAAAATATGAAATAAAATTGATCTATATATTGAGAATTATGTATAATATAATATAAAATAATTTTTTATATTAATATATATATATATATTAAAAATAAAAAATAATTTTTATTTTATTTTTAATTTTTTTAAAATTAAAAATTAATTGAGCTATAATCATGGTTAAAATGACATTTAATTAAACAGAATTATAAGTTATGATGTTAATATTCATTAAATAAAATGATTAATATTCTATAAGTTTTTGAAGGCAAAGAAATCGAAATTTTATATTTTTATTTTTTATATTAAAAATAAATTTTATATTTAACTTGAAATCCAATTTTAGAATCTTGATGATGGTCCCAAAAATTACATAGAAGCTCTTCAATTTGATCCACTATTTTACATTGGTCCATAAAATTAAAAAAAAATTAAAAGAACACACATGGAGCCGAGAAAGCAGGTGAACGAAAGTATAACAGTAAAGATTAAAGTGAAATAATTTTAATACTAATATAAATTTTGTTCAAATAATTTTTAAAAAAAATATAAAATCTACTTCTACAACCAAGTATGATTTTTATGTACAATAAATATAGTCTTTTGTTTTATTTAGTAGAATAATTAGATTGTAATTATATGATGTGAAATAATTATACTTTATTTTAATAATATTTATGTAAAATATTAAATAATTATTATTATATTAAAATTTGTAAAAAAAATTTATAGTAAAATTATTTTTAATTTAAAAAATTATATTGATTTTAAGAATTATGAATAAAAAAAATTGTGACTTTTATATAGCTACCAAATAAAACTTTGTTTTGGTTTAAGGTTGCCAACTTGAAATCAAAATTGGATATAATAAAAAATACAAAACATAAACTAGGCTCTGTTTGGTTGGAGAAAAAAAAAAGATATGAAAAATTTTTATGAATTTTTTTTGAAAAAAGTGTATAATGTGAAATAAAGTGAATTAGTTATATTAAAAATTATATTGGATGTGAAATAAAATGATTGTTTAATGTTAGAATTTGTGTAGAATGAGATATAAAATAATTTTTAAAGATTTTTTGAAAATAAATTTAAGATTTTAACCATGGCTAAAATAAGTTATTTTTTTAGTCAGTTGCCAAACAGAACCTAAAAAGCCATGCTGTGAATCAGGGGACCCAAGTTAAAAGCCACGCCACCGCAATTGATGAAATTTTGATTTTTTTCATGTTTAAAAGAATAGTGAACAAAATCCAAATAAAAAGATATTAGTTTTATTAACTAAAATTAAGGGTGAGAGTTTCGACCAAAACTTAATATTTGCTCGATATTTACATCAAGTTGTGCTCAAGTTGAGTTCATTAAGTAGAACCCGCATGAGTTTGTACTTTTTCATAAGCAAAACTCGAGCAATAGTTGGATCGGACTGAAC
The DNA here is from genome assembly GCA_002786265.1 of Apostasia shenzhenica. NCBI lineage: Eukaryota > Viridiplantae > Streptophyta > Magnoliopsida > Asparagales > Orchidaceae > Apostasia > Apostasia shenzhenica. The sequence goes on from KZ454678.1 coordinate 1,471,774, forward strand.
TTAGCATGTATTTTATTTTTTTATGCAAAAATAATAAAAATTATTTATATAATTTATTTGTTTCTTTATTTAAATAAAATATAAGACTTAATAGTAAGGTGTTTGGAAGTTTGTACTAAGTATGATGACTAGAATTTAAAACCCAATAAAAACTGCATATATTTCTTTTAAATAATTTTCAATTCATTGAGAGATTCAAGCTGTCTCAATTAAGGTTAAGGCAACCCGAAATCACATGCTAGTTGGATCGAACTAACTCGAACTCAAAAAAATCAAGCTATGATCTCAGCTCAAATCAATTTATATGAGCCAAACTCGAGCCATGCATATCTGGTTCGACTTCAACTCAGATGGTTCTGACCTCTAACTAGAATTATAGTTTGATTTCTACTTTTGTTTTGAGTTTTCATTTTTTTTTAGTTATTTTTTATCATCCCTACCTGGAAGATGATCATGAGGAGGGCACCGAGGAGGGAGCCAGCAGTGCGGCCGATCGGAAGGAAGGGGACCGCGGGGAAGACGGCCATCACCCAGAATATGCCGAAGGCGATAGAGCCGAGAACCAACTTCCCAATTCCGGCGAGCACCATGTATACAGCTTGCAGTAATCTAAGCAATGGTTGACTGTGAAACCCTAGAGAAGAGGAGGAGGAGGAAGAAGAAGAAGATGATGATGGTCCTGAGATTTGATTGGGGCCAAGGGAAGGAGATCATTATATAATGTGTATAGTTGAGAGTTTGTGATATGACTAGGAATAGAAGTTGGATATTCTTGGTTTCTTGCTTTTGTCAGCTTTTCTAGTTCTTTTCTCTCACTTTCCTTGCATTTTAAAAGGGGTTATAATTAATAATTAAGCAAGTAAATGAGAGTATATATGTAAGGCCAAGTATTCATTATTAATTTGAATTAGCAATTATGTTTGAGATGGTGTACACTCGTGTGAAGTTTGCTCATCGTGTTACTGCTTTCAAGATCGAGAAGCACTTAATTAATTGCTTAAATTCTTCAGGCGTGACTTCCAATCGCTTACTTTTGATGTCGTAATATTACTCTGTCCTTGATGATGTTTCGCTCTAGATAGTATCTGCAATGCCTTTGAAGTGAAGTCGAATTGCGGGTAGTCTGATAGTCTCTCCTCATGCCTCAGGCCATGTTGACGACAACATTCAGTTGAGTTAATTAGGTCACGTATATGTAAAAATATCTATAACTTAAACATGATATCTTGATATTTTGTCTTATATATGCCATGCTAATGATCTCAAAGTGAAAAAAAAAGCACTTTGTTTCCTATGAGGTTCATAATTGTGTTGATTTTTAGTCACTTACATTTAATTAGTACATTTTACATACTATTGTTTTGATTTTAAATAATGTACAATGAGTTTGAAATAACATTTTACATACTAAAGTAATTAAGCAAGTTGCCCCTGATCCCTTGTTTTTAAAATAATATTGTGGCTCAATTATTTAGTTGTATGCAAGACAATAATATTTTTTTATCTGCTTCTATAACACAATAATTTATTTATCATTTTTTATAATAATATATTAAGTCTTACCAAGTAAAAAAAATAAAGAAGAAAGTGTGTGTGGTGTAATATTAAAAAGTTTGTGTGGCATGTAGTTAAATGCCCCAATAAAGAAAACCACATTACATTCAATATATAATAAAATGGATTCAAGCTCCATTGTACTTTCTTATTACTAAATATCAATTTACACAAAATTAATATCTTACATATAACATTATATAAAACTATATTATATTTAAATAAATGATATATAAATATTTAATGTGTATAAATGTATCTTAAAACATTTTTAATTTTTTTATGCCATACTCCTCACTTAATTAAGTAGCTCATTCAATTTTATTTTTCATTCCATATAATTTTTAATAAAATCAACTAATTTTATTTTTCATTAAATTTTTTTTAATAGTATTCAAATAATATCTTCCAAAATTCAAAAACATTACGCCAAATAAATTATCCTAAACTTTTGAAACTACATAACTAATGATTTATGGACTACAACAATAATAATTAAGCTTTTATTTCATTAAGTGATACGTGTCAAAATATTAAATTAAATTAATAGATAAATTAAATTAGCATATGCCTGCATGGTGAACTCAAATGCATGTGCATGTATGAATTTTTTATGCTTTTATTTCATGGATGGTTAAAAGTTTTAATTTGTAAGTTATTATTAGTTCATGTCAATGATATATATACAACAGTACTACATCTCTTGTATAGTAGATTTGTTTAAGAGGGCGTTTGGTTCAGTGTTATCTCAATGTTATGTTATGTTATCTTTAAAAAGTAATTGTTTGGTTTAATGACATCTTTAAATAACATTATAATTAATTACAAAAATGTCATTACATGCTTACATCTAGATGTCACCCCAAATCGAGCGACATCTCAAGATAACACCGTCAATTTATTATTATAATGTCAATGACTTCCAACTAAACAAAAATAATTTGGATAGCATTGATATTTTCTAATATCATAACATTGAACCAAACAAATGTCCATTGACGAATAACAATGACATTTAGATAACATGACATCTAAATGACATTGACATTGAGATAACACTGAACCAAACGCCCCCTTAGTAGAATTAGTCCACACTAGAGCAATTTACAAATTGATGAATAGTTATTGCAAAAAAAACTCATTAGTTTAATTCATTGCGAGAAATCATCTTAACCTTAACAGCGGCCTTCAATGGCGAGACGGGGCTGTTAGAGGGAGCGAGAGAGAGAGAGAGAGAGAGAGTGAATGCGAAAGAAGATTTTAATTTATTTTTTGGGATAATTACCTACATGTCACACAATTTAATTTTATTTATGTCTTATTCATTCTTAGTTAATTACGCTATGTACACTCAAAATATTATAAAATCTTACATACACACGTTTTAACTTATTTCTATTATAATGAGTTATCATAATTTTTCAATAACCTAACTATAGTTAGATTACAAAAAATCTGAGCCGTACATCATATTATTTTAAGGATATTTAAATATATTTTGAGTGAAATTCCTAAAATCTTAATGTTTAAGTGGCGGCAAAGGAAGGAGACATCCGCGACGTGAATTAATTTTAGGACAAATTAGCGCTTTAGTGTGGTATTGAGGAAGAGAAAAATATGTACCATTAATAATAAAAATATAATTTTAATGATTTACTAACAGAATTTTTTTTTTCAAATTTATTTTGATTAAGTTTTAACTCAAATATGTGTATGTAAGATTTTGTAATGTTTTGAGTGTGCATAGCGTAATTAACTAAAAATGAATGGGTAAAGTATAAATAAAATTATATGGTGTGGCATGTAGATAATTATCCTTTTTTTATCCCTAATGAACTTTATTAGCATCTTATATAATTCCGATGTGGTTAACAATTATTAGTGTCAACTATAGCCAACGTCGATATAAATTTTCTCTTTGTTTGACAAGTTTTTGCAATATTTCTTTAAGCTTTGAAATTGAATTTCATCGATATTTGATTGATTTGTTGCTATCTTGATTCAGATTTTTAATTTTTGATCTACTTAAAACTGAAGTTGAGGTTGTTAAGGTCAATTCTACCCTGTTTGGCGCAAGGACTAAATCATGACCAAATCAGGACTAAAATGATACTAATTTAAAAAATAACAATAATAATAATAAATAAAAATTTTTAATCATTCTACACAAATTCTAATATAAAAAGAACATTATTTTACTTCACATACTTAATAATTTTCAATAAACAAAATAATTTTATTTTACATCCTAGACCAAAATACTTGATTCGAATATTTTGGTCTAGAATGTGAAATAAAGTATATATTTTTATTAAAAATTATTGAGTATGTGAAGTAAAATAATATTTTTTATATTAGATTTATGTAGAATGATTAAAAATTTTATTTATTATTATTATTGTTGTTTTTTAAATTAGTATCACTTTGGTTCTGATTTGGTCCTCGCGCCAAACAGGGCTATCGATATCGAGTTTCTCATGACTCATTTTATTTATGTTAAAGATGCTTATATATCATATGCTTGCTTGAGCCTTATAAGCATATGATGTTTAGAATAGGATTGTTAACAATCTGATATATTAAATTAATGTAAGTCTTGTTTTGATTTAAAATATGAATTGCATAGAATTTGATTTGATCTTGATTCATGCTAAATGCGGCTTATTATTATTATTATTATTATTATTATTATTTTATCAATTTAGGTTCCAACTAAGCTAAATCTAGTTTGAATTTTGATTATTTTTTTATATTTTGACCAAAATATTAGATATAACTATATTTGTTCATTCAATCAACTTAAATAACTATAGACATCGTTCATCTTCATTTAATGATAAGAAAAATAAATAAAGGAGCATTAATTTAGTTCATTGCTATCTTTATATCATGTAGGGGGCATTTGGCTCGATATTATGTTGATGTTATGTTATGTTATTTAAAGAAGGCAATTGTTTGATTTAATAACATCTGCAAATAATCTTCTATTAGATTTTAAAATTATTAGTCAAAAGATGATATCTAGATGTCATGACATCTAGATTATATAATATAACATCAAGATAATAACGAACTAAATGTCCTTGTAATTTAATGTAGATGTCATCTTTTAATTAATAATTCTATAATTTTATAAAAAGCTATTTATAAATGTCATTAAATCAAATAATTATTTTTGTTGGATATATAACATGACATAACACTAAAATAATATTGTACCAAACGCCTTCTAATTAAATTATAATCAATAAGATTTAAATAAAGATCATGGCCAAATTTATGATATAGTCATTTATTATTATTGCAAAAAGCTAATATAGTAAAATTAATTTTAGAAAGCATTTGGTTTGTTGTTATCTTGATATTATATCATGTAATTTAGATATCATCTTTTAAATAAAGATTATTTATAGAAATTATTAAACTAAATAATTATTTTTTCTATACAACATAACATAATATTAAAATAACATTGAACTTAATGCCCCCTTATCTATATATATGTATATATATAAAGCACAAACTTTCTAGTGGATATTCTTATTTCTTATCTTAAATTTTCTTATATACCTGCTTATTCGCCTTAACATCATCATTTCTACAGTAATTATTTTATTTGTATTTTTTTATTTTATAGGCCAGCATTGATATCATAATACTAAAATATTTATGTATATATAACGAAAAATTATACATATATATATATATATATATATATATATATATATTATTTTTAATATCTTCATTTCGGGAGCGATAAAAAAAACTAAATAGCAAAAAATGAGCCGAAATATTAAAAGAAATCGAGCAAAAAAATTCTGTTAATTAAATGGATGATCTTGAGTTCATTTTTATTTCAGTTTATAATTTTAACCGGCCCTTAACTTAATAATTAATATAGAATTTTAAGTCAAAAGTACACTTCTATCAAAATAATAATAATAATAGTATTAATAATAATAATAATAATAATAATAATAATAATAATACTGATTAGCAGTTGACAAAATTGTTGATTAGTGCTAGTTTAGGTTAAGTGTAAGCATCACACTTTTGGGCATATGATGATCACTTCAATATTTGCTCATATTATTTTCAAAACTTTGTTTAAATATTTCATTCATAAATGAATTAATTAATTATGATTATTTCCCAAACATAAGAATTAAGAGGCCTTAAATGGAAAATATTATGCTTCAAGACTTGCAATTTTTTCAAAAAAAAAAGCTTAGTCAATTATTTAAATAATGAGCAAAAAATGACTAATAGTAAACTCAAAAGTAAAATTTGAGTTTAATCTATAAGAATATTACAAATCTTATCTACTAGATAATCCATAGAACAAAATTCAAATTCACTTTAAGCTATGCATTGATCAAATTTTTGGTCTGCAAAGTTTTTTGCTTTTAATCCTTCGTTAAAAAAGACTTACATTTATAATTTATATCCTATTTGGCTCCTACATTATTTTGAATATACTAAATATCAAAATAATTAATACTTCATTGTGAAAAAAATAACAATAGTAATACATCTTTAATTTTTATCACAAATTATGCAAATTTTAATATAAAAAATTTACCTTATTTTATAATCTACACTATTTTATTATAAAAATTAATTTTATTTTATATTCTACAAACTTTATTTTTTATAATATGTATATATTTGAAGACAAAGGTCAAATGTCTATTTTTTTATTAAATTTTCAAATAAAATTTTTGAATGATAACTAAAATGATCACTTCTCTATTTTACGGGCATACATCTATTTGTTTTGTATAGATATCAAATTTTATTTGCATGGAGGAGAAAGATGACGACGCAACACTCAGTCTATCGTGCAAGTCATATTTTTCACGAAATAGGAGTTATCTATTCATAAAAAGATTAAATTTTTTGAATAGACTTACGCTATAACTTTCAAGTGTTATAATGGAACAACCGATCGATAAGGTGAATTTTAACTTCAATTTTTTTTTCTAAAGATTATTGAAGTAGATAATTAACAAGGCCTTAGCCATTTAATGTTGTATTCGAGAAAAAAAGAGGCACACAACGGTATCATAAGTCCTTATAAAAATAAAAAAAACTCTAAATCATGAACCCAACATAAGAAAAAACTCAAATTTGACTCATTAATAACCTAAATTATACCAAATTAATAGAAATAAATTTGGCCTTCAGAAATAATAAGTCTACTAAAATAAATAATAGAAAGTTATTAAAATTAGAAGAATTATAATAAAATGTTAAATTGAAGGCTTATAAATGATCAAATTTGGTATTAAAAAGGCAGAGCGATTAATCATAAATTTATTGCGAGGATATCTATCTCTATGAAAGCTTTGCAAATTGGAATTGAATGCTGAAAACAAACACTCAACTGATCAAAACTTTTAAGAAGTTTCTCAACGGAAAAACTGCCATTTTTTAGGTCATGTTTGACACGAGGACTAAATCAGGACCAAAATAATACTAATTTAAAAAAAAAATAATAATAAATAAAAAATTTTAATCATTCTACACAAATTCTAATATAAAAAGAACATTATTTTACTTCACATACTCAATAAATTTAAATAAAAAAATTAATTTTATTTTACATCATAGACTAAAATATTCGATTTGAATATTTTGGTTTAGGATGTGAAATAAAGCATATATTTTGATTAAAAATTATTGAGTATGTGAAGTAAAATAATATTTTTTTATATTAGAATTTGTGTAGAATGATTAAAAAATTTTATTTATTATTATTGTTGTTGTTTTTTAAATTAGTATCACTTTGGTCCTGATTTGGTCCTCGCGCCAAACAGGCCTCTAGGCTATTTGCTTGTAGGATAATATTTAATTAATTGATGTAAAAGAAAATTTTTAATGTAATATTTTGTTTTGAGTTTTTTGAAAAATTTAAAATAAAATTTTTACGTTTGTAGGATGTAATCTAATTAAAATTAATTTTTTTATTTCAAATTTATGTAAAATATTAAAAACTTAGACTTAATATTAAAATTTTAAGGCATTTACATGAAAAACACATTAAATATGAAAAATAAAATATTTCATATATCACACTAAAATCTTATAAAATTATAAATTTTACATCATTATTTAATAAAATTACACTATGCTCTTAATCCTGAATCCTAAAACTATTATTTATAATTCAAAACATTAATTTCTACACACTATACTTTAAATATCTTTTATTTCACAGATTAACTATATATAAAATCTATCTTAATCTCAATATAGTAAAATAAAAACCTATATTATGGACTTATAAACTATACATACTAAAATAAGATTTATAAAAATATATCAATAATTTAATTTATATTTTTTTTCAAAAATATCATATGAAATATATAATTTTTCTAAAATTTTAATATGATATAAATAATAATTCACATTTGACGGTGAAATACATATTTTTTTATAATTAAAATACTGTAAATTTCTTAATTTTTTTTTATAAAAATTGAAATATTATTAATCTAATATCAAATTTTATATATAATACAATCTATAAAATTAATATTAACCCAAATAGAAGTTAACTTGAGAAAACAAATCGCCGTCTATAGTGTACTACAACGGCGGTCCAAATCGCCGTCAAAACCTATTAGCTATTACGGCGTTTGAATATACGGCGATTATATTAATGTTTAAAGGCGGTCTTTAACCGTCGTAAAACAGGTTTTCTCTACTAGTGACAGCAGATTACAACCCTTTTAAAATTTGTTTTAGTTTTTTTTTTTTTTGAGTATTTCTCAAGATATAAGAACAGTATATATTATTATTATTATTCATAAAAATTTTATTATTTAATTAATGGCACAATTTCTTAACTCATGCTATTCTTACTTTGAATGAGCCCTATGATAAAATAAGTGAAAGTGGTTCTGGCTCACCTATTTTGGTCTATTTTCGAGCTAATTAAAACTCGAAATTATTGACTTCAATTGATTATGACTTACTTGGTGCGTGCAATTCAACTATTCAAGTGAAGTTAATGATATAATGTTTCGGGATAATTTCACTTAGGCTCATGAGGTTTACTTATTTGGTCATAAAGATCTACAAATTTTAAATTATATTATTTAGGTCCACAATAATTATTATAGAGTTTAGTAGAGCCCTAGTTATTTTTAAAAAATTTCCAATCAGGTCCAACATAATATTTTCTGTTTAAGATACCGTTAATTTATCAAAAAATAAATAAAATTAAATTAAAATAAATATTTTTTAAATTATGATTTTATCCCTCGCATGCAAGAGTGCTAGCGTCCACGCGTGGGCCAGTTGCTTGAGGTCTCGCATGCAGGGCGTCGGCATAGGGCGGTCTCACTGTCTGAGCGCAATCTCGCGCTCCGGCGTCCGCGGCCTTGCGTGCAGGCGGCCGCCCCACACAAACTCAGGAACATGATGACATATTTTAAAGATTAATATATTAATGAATGATATTTTTGTTATTTTTACAAAACATAACAGATTCTGTTATGGAAGGGCTACAATGTCCCGTGTAATATTTTTTGTAAACCTGAATAACATGTTTTGAGATTTGTGGACCTTTATGGCAAAATAAGCAAACCTCAAGGGCCTAAGTGGAATTACACTTAATTTTTTTAAAGTTAGGTACTAACATTAAATGGGCTTTGAACTATAGAGGACCTAAATGAAATTTACCACTTAATTAGTAACTAATTAACATGATAAATTAGTCTTCATTTAATGACAAATAGATTAGTGAGAGAGATTAGTTAGCCAAGTGTTACTGTCATAAAGGGTCATCAAACCAATAATTATCTTTAAATATTGTCTTAATAATAATTATTTGAAAAGAGGAGGTCCAATTGGCAAATATTTTGTAGTTTATATCGCATAAATCATTACCTAATCCTTAATTGGCTAATCTTAATCCACTATCACTATTATTTAAAGTGTAAGCTTAGTTTATGCACTTATAAAATATGCTTTAAATTTTTTTTTTTGGGCTTAAATTTGCTTAATTACCGCCTCTAACCAAATCCATGGCCATTTTTTAAAAAATTATCAAAATTTTTGAATTCCATCAAAATTTATTTTCCGTTAAATTCTTATATTTTTTTATTTATAACCCATTTAAATAGCTTTTATCTATTATCCAACAATTTTAACTTAAGGTTCTACCATGTCTTTCTTTGTAATTTCACCTTTTTCGCCACATAATGTAAATATTAATCTGCGAAGATTTTCTAATTATTTTATTAAAATAATAAAAATTTACTTATATCACATCAGCACAACATAAAAAAGCCAACTGCATACGTTTATATTATATTAAATATATCATTTTACATATTATTTATTTATATTTAATAAATTATATTTTACAAATTATAAAATATATAAAAATTAGGGGTAATTCCACTAAGGCCCATGAGGTATACTCGGCTGCCACGCAGGTCCACAATTTTGAAAACATGCCAAACAGGTCACATAAATTTACTAGATAGCTCATTGTGGTCCTTCTGTGACAGTATCCGTTAAACACGGTTAAAATTACGAAAATACCCTTTATATCCTTTCAAAATCTCGGCTGCCCACCGCGTAGGCGTGCGTGCGCTGGCGGCCAGCAGCGCCCGCAAGCCTGCGTGCGTGAGCAGGCGGCCGGTAGCGCACGCAGGAAGCCACGCGAACCGACGTCAGCGCGAAGGTCGCCGCAGAGCCTCGGCTACAGCCCCGCGCGCCAACGCCCTGCCGGCGCGTGCGTGCGGACGCCCGCGCGCGTCGGCGACGGACGCGGCTACCTCGCTCTCCGGCGACTCGTGCGCCGGCGTCCGCACGCACCTGCCAGTAGGGCGCTGGTGAGTGGGGCCGAGCTCGAGTCTGCGCTCTGCGCGCGGGCGCCGGCGCTGACGTGCGGACACCCGCGCGTAGGGCGCCGACGCGCGCAGGTTTATGTAGCCTTGGACTGGCGTGCCGGTCGCCGTAGTGCGGGCCCTGCTCGCCACAGAGCGCGCGCTGGCGCGCAGGGCGTCTCTGCGTCGCCGGCGCTCGAGCGCAGGTTCGCGCGTGTGAGGGTGAAGGGGTACAATTGTAATTTCACATTAAAAAAATTATAATTTTTAATTAAAATTTTTATTTAACGGAATGTTTAACGGAAACTGTTTAATTGGACCTTATTGAAAGCTTTTTGTAAATGTTAAGGACCACAATGAGCTATATAGTAAATTTTTGGGACTTGTTTGGTATGTTTTCAAAATTGTAGACCTGTGTGGCAACCGAGTATACCTTAGGGGCTTTAGTGGAATTAACCTAAAAATTATATCTATATTATAATTATAATACGTCCAGCATAGCATTCTTAATAATTTATTATGTACAAAATATTATAAAAATATATACAATATAATTTATCAAACATAAATAATTAATTATATGTAAAACAACATAATTTACTGTGGCATATATATAATTATTTTTATAAAAAAATGATAATTAATAGCAATTAGGTCCTTCTAATTTATCTTTATGTATAATTGGTCTTTATTATTGTTTAAAAATAGCAATTGGCCTATCAAATTTACCTATATATCTACCTGTTTCTGCTATAGTAGCACTCAGATATATATTTTCAAAATATAAAAATTACGTTATTTAGTTTATAAATAATTATTTAATTGCATATAAGTACAAATTAGAGTGGTTAATTATCATTAATTGCATAAAAAAATTATTTTATTTCATATTTTATATGATATAGCCCTGTTTGGCGCGAGGACTAAAACATGACCAAAATAGTACTAGTTTAAAAAATAACAATAATAATAATAAATAAATTATTTTAATTATTCTACTCAAATTTTAATATAAAAAATAATATTTTACTTCACATACTCAATAATTTTTAATAAAAATATAAATTTTATTTCACATCTTAGATCAAAATACTCGATTTGAAAATTTTGATCTAAAATGTGAAATAAAGTTGATATTTTTATTTTAAATTGTTGAGTATGTAAAGTAAAATAATATTTTTTATATTTGAATTTATGTAGAATGATTTAAAAATTTTATTTATTATTATTGTTGTTATTTTTTAAATTAGTACTATGTTGGTCTTGTTTTGGTCCTTGCGCCAAACAGGGTCGTTCCATTGCAAGGTTGAGCATATATATCTTTGAGGCCTTTTTTTACCCTAACCAATTTGGGGAGAATGTGAGAAATTTCTTGAAAGAATCTTTTTGATAGTGGAATGAAATGAAAAAATAAAAGAGTTGGAAAATAATATGAATATTTAAATTTAAATTGATGAATAAATTAAGGCGGTTAATTTTGCTCGAAGATTGCTAAAAAATTGAATCAAATTTTGGATCGAATAGAGCTCAACTCGATCCAAAGGGGCTGACTATTGAGTTGTCTTTATGATTCAAGATTTTTATCAATCCAATCTTGAGCTAGTATAGTTTCTGATTGAGACGACTAAAAATTTGATCAATTAAAAAAAATAAAAAGTATTATTTATATATGTAATTGAATTTTGTATGTTTTTTTTGTAATAACTTAATGGAATGCTTTATTATAATGTTTTTTATAAATTTTATTCAAACTGATTTGTCATAGTTCAGGCAGATTTTTTTAACAAAAACATTTATACATACGATTTAACTGAAAGATTGAAAAATAATCGAAAGTCGGATTAATTTTAAATTGATAACAAATGAGTTAAACCAAACTCGGATCAAAATTGGGTTGAACTTTTCTCATTCTTTCTTTGGTTTGAATCACGATCGAATCAAAAGCTTTCAATTCAATCTTCGATCAAGATTGGATCAGCTTGAGATCAGATCGTAAATAATCCTAGAATAAATTAGTATAAGTGCCTACGTGAAATTGTCGAGTAGCCTCCATCAGGACCTATGTCAAATGTTTCAAAAAACATGAATCTAATCAAAAGGCAAGCACAACCTCAAATACCATATCATAATTTACACACACAAGTTCACAACTCAAATAAGGCAAATATTAATATTAATTATTTCAAAAAAATATTAAATGCTGATTCATGCCTTAATTCTTAATTAGTTCTAAGATAACATATTTTATCACCGACAAGGCTAAAAATAAGCTATTTTAATGCAAATAGACCGTTAATCATAGTTAATTATAGTTAAGTAGTCAACAATTAAATAAATTGATAGCAAGCTATCACTTTACATGCTATTTTCTGTTAAAATGTGATTTGAATAATAATTACATGATTCTAATTATAAGAATTATTTGTTAGGCTATTGAGATTTTTATGGATATCAGATACAAGATTTGATATAAGCTACTATTATAAATACGAGATGATCAGATAAGCTGCAAATAAAGAAGGATTATCAGGATTTCTGGTTCAAGACTGTAAGTTCTCAAGCTTCTTCTTGGGAAACGTGAATAGTTGATTTACTTGAGTATTTTCAGCAGTGATTTCTCTTGTATCTTCTTCGTCGGCTACGGAGGTGATTTCGTAGAAATCTGGAGGCAATCATTTGAGGCTCAAGGAGCGATTGGATTGTCTAATTTGAAAGAAGAAAATATCCAGTTGTTTTTCTTCAATTTTTATATCCCTTCTGAGATCGAAAACTAGGTGATTGGTGTAGTGTTCTCTTTCTATCTGATTTTCTACATAATAAAGTCTCTCTCTGCTCTCCCCGTGAATGTAAGAGGAATACCTCCGAACCATGTAAATCTGATATTTTTGTGGTTGCTTGATTTTTTTATTATCATTATTTTCATACTTATCTGGTACGATTTATTTGGCTAACTGCACGTCTGGCGATTTAAAATTTTCGCTGCTTATTATTTCACAACAATTTTCTTCTACTTACAGGACATACATATTTAAAATGGCTGATTGAGTTGTTTACAATCACTACAAATATACCCATTGAAGAGAGCTCGAATTTTTTACAACATTACTTCGAAAAAGAGAACTTGACTCATAATTTTCGATGACAGTCTAAAGAAATAAATATGATCTTATGGAATTTTACGTGAAAACTCTAAAATTCGACTAGGGATATATGAGATTAGACTGAAACCGTAAAATTAATCTGAAACAATAATTATCGAAACAGAGAAAGGAGGAAACTGCGAATCCGAAAAGTACAGTTCGGTTTTAAATCAACAGCAAAATACGATTTCATTTACGGTTTCAAAATTCTAATCTACGTATTAAATCGAAACTGTATGGTTGTCGACTTTATATGAAAGTTTAGATTTTGACAATCTTATATTATAAATTGGCCATATTCTATTATTTTATAATACGGTAAATATCAAATAAATTCATGATGTAATTAGGTGGAATCATCATCTAGGTTATCAACTTTTAAATTTTTTTAATATTATTAATTTTTAATTTTAAATGATCCATCAAAATACTTCATTCTTCTCCCACACGACACGACAACTGGCCCGCCACCAAGCGTGGTCGCACAAGGCCTGTCGCCTGCCCGTGCAACTCAGCTAGGGCCGTTACTGATCCGATTTCGAGCCGAGCTAATACCGGCTCGAAATCGGATTGATCACATTTCGATCGACTCGAGCTCGATTGGGTTCGACTTCGAGCCGGCTCGAGTCGATTCCAATCGATTTCAAGCAGATTTCGATTTATTTTCGAGCTTACCTTGCTTAAAATCGATTCCACCTAATTATATATTATATAACAACAACAACAACCAAGCCTATCCAAGCTTAAAATCGATTCAAAATTATTACTGAGCCAAACTTTTAGCTCGTTAGTCGGCTCACTTAGATTAACTCAATTTTAATTTGATCTAAAATAGATTCACTTTTTAATCTACTATCCCTCTTGTAGAAGCGGCAGCCATCAATCAAAAGACGGCAGGAAGAGGAAGACAGAGAATGATATAATAATAACTATAAATATATATATATATATATATATATATAATTTTTGCAATGAAAAGACATAGTTGATTAATTTTTTTTTGAAATTATAAACCTAAGATATTATTACTCCTAATTTCTAGGATATTTACACTTTATAATACGTTATAGATTAATAAGAATGATGTTATTATGAGCTTTATAGCTTATATTTTATAATTTTTTCATAAGTTATTTTGATTGTTATTTCATTTCATTAACTAAAATAAGATAAATATCATCGATAATGTCAAAAGTAAATTACACCATTCAAACTAAGCCAAACTACAATTTTCGAATCGGTTTGATTCAGTTTATATATAGATTTGATTTGGATTTAATTTGAAAACATATATACACAAAAGAAAACCAATAGTTAATTTTGATGCAAATAAAATTGAAACCTGCCAAACTCAATTAATGTATACCACCTAATTGCCACAAGTTAGACAACAAGCTTAAATTTAACGTATCTTAGATTTCTTATGCAATGACTCATTATATAATTATAAGGGTAAATTGTATAGGGGCCCTTGAGGTTAGAATGACACTGCAAATAGATCTCATGTTTTGAAAAACCTAGATTTGGATCTTCGAGTGTATGTTTGCGCTGTTGTTTGGTTCTACGTCTGAAATTTTGCTGGCTTTTTAATCAAATTTAACTGTTACTGTTTAATTGGACCATCCAAAAAAGCGATACTTAAACTAAGGGACCAAATGATAGCGCAAACACAAACTCGGGGACCCAAATCTAGGTTTTTCAAAATGTGGGATCCATTTGGAGCGTCATTCTAACCTCAGGAGTCCCTGTTCAATTTACCCTAATTATAAAATTCTTTTCAGTACTACTCAGGAAGACAATATGAAAGGAAAAATATTTATTAGTTTCATCATTAGATTTCACTATTAATGATGGATTATCAGAGTACTCTCATTACAGATTAATGTCATAGTAACAATAATATATATCAAACATTATTTTATCCATATGTAGACCATTTATAACATATGGATTCCAATGATCGCTCCTTATATTTTCTCGAGAATGCTCCACTCTTCGCTATCTGATTCAAGCACCCATATGTACGATGAAGCTCGACGACTATATGTAATGTAAAATAGAATTCTATACGTTAAGCATTATTGATTAAATAGTGATTAAATAGTGATTAAAAGAACGCAAATAATATATAGTGGCTAATTCTAATTCTTCCTCGATCCATTTTATATATAGAGGCTTTCACCTTATCTCCATGCATCTCAATTACTAACTTTTAATCTCCACTAACTTTTATCATAATTCAAAAAAATAAAGAAATATCCTTTGAAAAAAAGGAAAATTTGAAATTATGAAACATGGATACAAATGAGTTTAAAGGACTATATATATATATATATATATATATACTTCTGAGTAATGTCATATATATAGAGAGAGATATAGATATAGTACAATGGAGATGTCATGCATGAATCATGCATGTCTTAATTTGATAGCTACAATAATGTTGTGGTGAGAATATTATAACAAGAATATTATATAATGCTATTTAGCTTTTGTGATGTAAGGATCAACCAATTGAAAATAATGTAACATCACCAAAACTTATATGGATAGGCAGAGAGTATAATTAGCATGGCAAATACCTAGAAATAAAATCTACCCAAAATTCCATTTTTCTTTTGAATAATGTTTTTTTAATGATGCAAAACTCCCATTTCATTAGAGAGAGAGCGTGAGCGAGATAAAATGAAGGTGGCGGGCCTCCGAGGGTACGCACACGTGTGCACCAGTGCGGGAAGGAGGGAGGGAGCGAGAGAGAGAGAGAGAAGGCGAGGGGCAACTGCCACTCGCCGGAAAGAGAGAGAGAGAGAAGAGAGGTGGGGTAAAAATTTAGAATGAAATATTTCTCAAACGGATCCGGATTAGTTGTAAATCACACTTTGATGGAGGAGTGTTAATCTGAATTCAAGATCGAAAATCGATCAAAAGTTGAATCGATTTTATATCAAATCGAAATTGAGCTGATCTAAATGAGCCAACTAACGAGTCAAAAGTTCTGCGCAATAATAATTTCGAGCCGGAGTAGGCTCGGCTCGATCCGGCACGAGAACGATTTGAATTAAAATACATGTTATATTTAATACATATATCATATACATATTATATATATATATATAATAATAAACCGATTGAGCCGACCCTACCCGGCTCGAGATCGGCTTGAAAAGAATTGAGATTTTATTTTTTCACGTCGGCTCGAAAATAACTCAAAATTAGCTCGAAGTCGAATGGAATAGACTCAAGCTGGATCGAAGTCAAACTCAATCGACTTCCAGTCAATTTCGAGTCGATCAAAATTTGATCGATCTAATTTCGAACTGATATTACCTCGGCTTGAAATCAGATTGATAACGATCCTAGAGCAAGCTATAGTCCAGTACTTCTAGAGGTATGGAAGACGAGAATATTGTAGAACCAAAGGAGGCACTTCACTATGGTCCAGTGGTATGTCGTTACTCAATGCATATATTGAGGCAGTTTGTTGACACTATTTATGGACTTTCGAATATACCATGTATATTATATATATACGTATATAAATATGTATATGTATATATATATATATGTATATGTGTAACCTTCGGGTATTTAATTTTATCATATTTTATTATTTTTTTAATTAAATTATTTATGTGTATAGTTGGAAGGGTGCGTTGATTACCGATTTACAATAAGATAAATTGCATTCAGGCCTATAACATTCTATGATTTAAATGTAAAAATATTGTCGACTTTAGTTTTAGAGAATTATGCAATCTGAGTACTTTCTATGAGATCACCTATTTACTTTAACTCCAGCTTAAGTGCACTTATCTCAACATTTTAAAGAAATATTTTGTTTATATTTCTTTATTAATTAATTAATATTTAAGCATTTTCATAATGTATAGCATAGAGAATTTGTTGTACTGCCATCTACAATTAACCTAGTTGCCTTCTACGCTCATTGATGTACTTAATCAAATAATATTAACTAATATGCAATATAAATTAATATTTCACAACTATACTTAAATAATTAATAATTTATAGTTTTTATAATATTTACAAGATTTTAATAGTCAGTAAGTAAATATAAAGAATTTGATCATGCCATTTTTAGTGATGTGTATATGAATATTTACTTTTATAAAGTCAATAGAGACAAATATATGCATGATATTAAAATCAATCTATATTATATATTTAATGCTAAAATTTTTAATATTACATATTAATTAAAAAAATTATATAAAAATTATAACTTTTATTACTTATACGTTACAATTTTGTAGCATGAGTGTTGCATGAATTAAAATTTTTATATGATTTTTGTGATTTATATATAATTCTAAAAAATTGAGTATTAAATATTTAAAATAATTAATTTTTTTGATATATATATATATATATGTAATTGCTCAAATTAATGTCATAATTCAATATTCACATTTTTTGAGGGGAAAGAGAACTATTTCATCTTCTCCATTCTTATCTTTTGGCTTTGTTTGTTTGACAGTTTAAAATTAAATTGGCTTAATTTTAACTATACATATCACATCATACGTAAAATTTAATATTAAAAATTAAATTTATTTCACATCTTACACAAATTACTAAAATAATAACTAACTTATATCACATTCCTCACATATCCCAATATTAACTAGCTTTATGTCACATCTCTAGATCTTATATATCCTAACATAATGACTAACTTTATTTCACATCTTTACAACTTTCAATAAAAAAAATATTTTTATCTAAGTTTAATTTTAATTTTATTAAATTTAACTTTATAAACAGGCCATAAAATGTATATGCTTTGATTTTTTTTTTTATAAAAAATTAATATCATTGGAGTTTGGAGGAAGCTGAGGAATAACTTGACAGGAGGGAAAGTTGCAAAGATGGAAGACACAATTGGAATAAAGGGGTTAGCTTGGGACTCAATCCTTCAACAAAAATAATTCTAAAGAGAATTGCAAGCTGGCTAAGGTAATTAATTATATTAAACATAAATTATATCATTATGAAAAATTATTTATTTAATATTTTATATATTTAATTTTAAATAAATAAAATTGATCTTCATGCATCATAATAAAATAAATTAATAAAAATTTTAAATTAAAATTTACTAGAATAGGTTAAGTTTCAAAAATTAATTAACATACAAACTATAGAATGAGTATTAATAGGTGTAAAATGTATTTAATTACTAAAGCTCCCTCCATTATTACTTATTAAAAACTCAAAGTTTTCTATTTACATTCTAGAGTAGCACAAATATTTTGTACTAAAGTACTTCCATTTAAAGCTTCCTATTTACATTTAAAATTTGTAAAATTATTATTTATTAAATAATTTAAAATATTGTTAGAATATTATGTTTGGTGATACTCAATTCTTTTATAATTTTATAACCATACATATGTGAAATAAAACCATACTAATTAATAGTGCAAGTTAATAATGCATAAAACCATACTTAAGAATATATATATAATAATGGTATGATACAAGAGTTGAAAAAAATGTATGTCAAACAGTATCAAAAAGAAATTTATATCAAATTAATTAACAGCAATAAATGAAATGTTAGTTGAAATTAATTAGAAATAATGAATTAAAAAAACAATATTGATTAGTTAATTGGCAAAATGTTTCTTTATTATCACAGTTTACAGTTCTTATATTTATGCGTAACAGTTAAATTTACATATAAATAACAGATAAAATAAGCAAAAAATATTAATAAACATCTCAATACAAACCTAGTATGTATTATATAATCTTTCTAAACTAGTATGTAAAAGTATCATATTCCATCAACAAAAAAATATCATATTTCTAGACCCAAATTATAAAATATCTTAATATACATACTTACATGCGTAAACCCTAAACCTGAAACTTAACGTTGTTTGTGCGAGACCAAACTAGTACTATGGTCTGGTGTAGTTTTTGTATTAAAAAAAAATAAAAAATAATAATATAATAAATAAAATTTTCTAATCATTCTATATTTATTTGGTCTAGCTAGATGTAATAAATAAAATTAATAGTTTTTATTAAAAATTATTGACCATGTGGAATAAAATAATATAGTTTTAATATTATAATTCTGTGTAAAATAATT